>ML102735.1:17491-45172 GCA_003697995.1 Taxidea taxus jeffersonii
TAGTAGGTGTGAGGGAAACAGACAAGTCAGGGATGCTGACCTGACTGAAAGAACTTGAAAGGCATTTAGCCCAGGGCCTGGCACACAGGAAGTGCCTGGTCACAGTTGCTGCTACCACTGCTTGGTACCCATCTGAGAGGGCTGAGCCACCAGCAGGGGCCAACAGGGAGAGGGCTTGGGGAATCTGGGACAGATGCATCAAAGAGTATACCCGGAGAACCGATGAAGCCCTTAGAGGCCAGCAAAATGTCTTGGGAACCTGGGGAAGTCAGACAGAAAGGAGGTGGATGGCTTCAGAGGAGTGGGCTTTGGAACAGTGGCATCCTGGATCTGATGCCTTTTCTGTGCTATTTAGCAAACTCCTGCTGAGCTGTGGACTGCACTGAGATGGGATCAGAACCCTATTCAGTCATCAGGGTACCACCTGAGCCAGGCACCATCCCCCAGGGACCTCCAGGACTCCGCTTCCCCTGCCCACAGTAGGTAGGCTAGCATAGGCTGGGCTCAGCTAGCTGACTGGCTCTGCCTCATATGTTCCTCATTCTCCTGGGACCAACCATGATCTCTCCCAGAGATGGTCGGGATGTGAGAGGACAAGCCTAATCTGACAGGTACTTTGCAAGCCTTCAGACACATCAAGACCTCCAAAATTCCAGTTGCCGAGCCCAAAGTCAACAGGTGAGGGAATATACCCCACCTTTTTAATGGGAAGAACTATAAAGTCACATTGCAAAGTGTGAGGGTATAGGCAGGGTGACAATTTGGTGGGTGGGCATTGCTGCAATCAAGTGCACCTTTTGCCCAGAGGGATTTCTGGCTTTGACCCACCCTGGAATATCCCAAGCCAAGAGAGGGGATTATTTTAAAAGGACCCTATCCCTAGTCACCGATAACAACTAAATCGGTTTTCCTCTTACCTCCTCTCTAGTCAAGAAGCAAATTGAGTTGAAGTCTCGAGGTGTGAAGCTGATGCCCAGCAAACACAACAGCCAGAAGACATCTGTGTGTAAGTGTCCTCCTGCCTGCTCGCCTGCCGGGCCTCTTGCTTGAGGTCAGACCCGCTGGCGCTGTGACTGCAGGGAAGCCAGATGATGCTAGAATGATTTCCCTTCAATCCTGCCTCCTTCTGTCTCGGGTTCTACACATGGACACACTGACCTAGTGGCCAGTGAGCAGCCCCAGGGTCTGACTTTTGCCTCCTCCTCTTCCTCTTTCTCCTTCTCCCTGCACTTCCCTCCCTCCTCCTCTTTCCCTCTCACTTCCCATTGTAACTGCAGTCCAGGGAGTCATTATTGCTACATTTCTTTCTTTATTTTTCCTTTTGAATCACTTCCACATGCTAAAACAGTCCTCTTTCTGCTCCTCACCTAGGAGTCAGTAACCCCCAGCTGGGACCTTGGAGGCTGTAGGGTCTCCATTGCAGCTCCCAGAGCAAGATCCTGTTTCAGGGTCCCTGGACCTGGCTGGGCTAGAGGGTGGGCTCCTGCATTCAAGCCCATGGGCCAGTCAGTGCTGGGGTCTCTCTGCTGGGGCATGGGGCGATTTTGTCGATGAGAACATGTTTCTGCTATTGGTGTTTGAATGATTAAAAAGGGAAAATCTGGTGCTGGGGAATGGGCCGGAATGTCACCCTAGAAAAAACTGATTAGAGCCTGTGCTAAGGGACTTTTGGGCTAGTGTATAAGAAGGGGTTCAGGAAGGTTCTGAGCCACCCCTGGAGGGCTGGACTTGAAAGCAATGGAGATTTTCCCAAGAACCCCTCAGGTTTTGTTCTGAAGTTGAGTGTAGGGAGCCTTCCATGGTTGGGGACCCCCAGATGACCAACTTTCTGCTTTTCCTTCTCCTGCCCTTCCTTTGCCTTTCTGCTTCTCTCTCTCCCAACCTTCCCACCCTCCTTCTTCCACATCCTCTCTGCTGTCTGCCCCTTCTGTTTCTCCCCTTCATCCTGACTTTTTCATTTCATTTCATCTCCACATGCTCACTTCTCTTGAGGGTCTGGAAGTACTTCCTGAGAGGGATGGAGAGCAGCCATCAGCGGTTCCAGAGCTCTGTGCCATGTGTGTGGCAGGGAACCAGGTGGGGGAGAGGCCCCGACCAAACTAAGGCTGGCTATGGGATTTTTCTCTGGTCCTTCAAGTCTCCGGGGACTGTCATCTCTGACATTCTGCCCTTGATGGCAAATGGGCGGCCAGGAGCCTTGCTTCTGTGCTGCATGAGGGTGCCAGGGGAAGGAGCAAGGAGAATCAAGGGTTAAACCGGGAGTCTGCAGGCTTGAGCCACGGCTCTGACCCTCACAGTCTCATTCCTTCTATAGCCACAGGAGAGGAGATGAACTGAGGTTGCTGTGATTTCGTTTCAGAGTTTTCCCTGGAGCCACCGGCAGACTTCAGGGACATGGCCCAGATTTGAGAGAGCAAGTTTTTATCCCAGTGTGTTTTCAAGTGACTGTTTCTTCAGGCACTAGTATCTCAGTTTCCAAATCTGTGAAAGGATGCAAAACCTTACCCTCCCTTCTTTCCAAGGGTGCTGTTGGATCTAGTATGGGCCTTCCTGATCTAGGACTTAAGGAGGTCCGTGAACTGAGAACTGGCTAAAAACTATGTGTGATGTTGTGGGTGCACTTTGGGGAAGGGGGCGTGTGTTTCATTAGCTACTCAGGTGCCTGAAATTCCCTCAGAAAGATGAAGAAAGCTTATTCTCGTGAAATAATGCAGGAACTCTGAAAAAGATACACATCATTCTACTACAAGACACGGGTCTCCCATCTGAGATTTCCTCAGAGACAGATGGGTTCGTGGCTACACTGTGTGGAAGGCAGGCCACCAAATGTCTGCAGGTGTCTGGCCCTTGGTGGCCTACCCACACTCCCTGTGGACAGATGTCCTGAACTTCAGGGGAAGAATGGACCCCCCCAACCTATCCTGAACCCTACTTACTGCCTTCACTGGATGGTCCATGGGTACCACCACTCCTGGCCACCAGTCCCTAACTCCTTCACCTTGGGTGGAAGGCACTGCCTTTCTGAGTGTGTTGCAGCCCACTCTCCCTTTCCTTCCTTCCCTCTGTAGCCAACAGTGAACCAATGCTACAAACATAAGCAGCTGGTTTAAATAGCCGGGAGAGGCTGGGATTAAAGAGAGAGGGGAAAGCTCTCTTGACTCCGTCATTCACACATAAAGTATTCAGCTCATGGGGACTTACCTTTGTTTGTTTCCTGGGGAGCCTGGAAGTCCTTGCACTCAGGCCTCCCAGGAAGACAGGTCCTGGGAGACTGTGAGTACTTACCCCGGGCTGGTGACTTCCAGGATGGTGCCTGAGCCTTACTTCCAGTGGCCTGATGAAAGGGGGTGTGGCAGGGTTGGCTGCACATGTGTGGGGCTGGGGTTGGGTAGGTGGGCTCTGCCGTGGGCTCTCTTCTTTGGTCTAGCCGCATCCTCATCCCGCAGCCTTTAGCTCTGCGTGCTTCCTGGGTGGTGTGAGTACTGGGCAAGAGGGCAGGAAACTGCTGTACTGTGTTAACATGCTACCAGGGGCGGCATGGTTCCCATGCAGTGGGCTCTGGGGACTGTGGGAGGGGTGTGGTCAGTGGGCAGAGGTGAGTAGGCCAGGCTGGAGGAAGGTGAGCACTTGGCTGACAAGTCCTCAGGGGGGCTGGATCGTGGTGAGGCTGGCTTACTGAAAACAAAGCACAAATACAGCTCAGGACTGGCATCCTCATCTTCTTAGAACAGAGCCTTCTCTCGCCTTTCTACCCCAGGGGATCCCAAAGACCCCATTACCGCCTTCCTTCCTGTTGCTTGTGGAACACAGAGGCACCAGAAAATGGGATGTCCATCTCATTATCCCTGCATGGGGGGTCTTGCACTAGCAGGAATGGTGATGTTGCTGAGTTTAGGATGTGAAAGCCTTGGAAGAAAAGGATTCACTGGAAAGGGGATGGGAGTGGGGGACATGCCTGGCACGAGTGACTGGCTTTAACAGGGCAATATGGAATGTTGGAGAAGGAGAGGCTCCCTGAGAGGCCTTGAGCTCAATGCATCACAACCAAGAAGATACCAGGTGTGTGGTTTGTGTGGCATCTGTCCAGAACCCCAGGTTCCCTTGGCCAGCCACCCTCTGGGATACCTGGAGGTTTGAATGGGGTCTACACAAGTCTTCTAACCGTAGAGATGATCTCCAGGCTCCGAGAGTCTGAGATGGGACTCCACGGGTCCCCAGGTGAGACATGCCCTTGCTCCCTCTCCCCACACTTTAGTCTTCCAGGAGCCCTGGGGCTCTTTCTTTGCCATATCCATTCCCACGCCGTCATGCCCGTCCCCACTGCCAGGCTCTTGTCCTTCACCTCAACAATCCTAAAACTTCCCAATTGATCTCCCAGGCACCGCCCCCCTACCCCCACAGAGCATCTTACTGGCCCCTTCTATCCCAGGACTCTTCAGTGGCTCCCCATCATTTTCAGGATCAGACTTAAACCCCTCAAAGTTCTGACCTCCAAAACTTTACCTTCCACTCCTCATGTCACTGGTACCCTCTCTTCTATTCTGGCCACACTGGGCAACCCCCAGTTCTATTTCCATGTCTTCACCTCACCCTCCTGTGTTCCTTTGTCTCCCTAAACTGCCATTCCTCTTTCACCATGTGTTCAGACCCTACAGTCTCAGACAACTCATATTAAATGCCCTGTCCTCCAGGCAGGCTTCCATGCTTCTCTCAGCAACAAAAGACAGGTCTTCTCTCTCAGCCTCCCTATAGCTGCATCATTCATCACTTCCCTGTTGTGGTTCTACAGTTTGTTTGTTTCATATCTTCACTTGAATGGGAGCTCCTGGAAGATAGCAGTCACATCTGATATCTGACAGTTGTATGTATCTCCATGGAGTCCAAAAATAGGGCCTTGTACATAGTAGGTGCTCACTTAATGCTTGCTGTGTACCAATGTATGGGAATGAATGAGTGGGTGAATGAATGAGGAATGGAACCGTTGCTCATATTGTGGGACATTGAGTGGGTAGGAGGGACATGGGGTAACTCAGAAAATGTTGTTCCACGTTCCCTGTCATCTCTGTCTTGAGGGTGCTATTGGGACTGTGGGATGGGCGAGGCCTTGAATGGATAGTCCTCTGGCCAAGCTGTATGCCAGGCCCCAGCTCCTGGTCATCCCGAAAGCCAGGAATCCAGAGGTGGGAGAGAGCTCCAGCCTCATGAGTATGAGCATCTCAAGAACAGTAAACCAGCAGGGACCAGAGGGTTTCTACCATCTTCACTGGAGACAGGAGAAAACCGTGTATCCGCCGCCCCCTGACCAGGCTTCTCCTTTGGCAGAGAGGACCATGCACATGGTTGTATAAACAGCACTCTGGTGTTGGCAAGTGTGAGAGCATTCCACCACCTGCCAGCACCACCACAGGGGCCGTCTCTGTGTGGTGCTCTTGGCCAGTGGCATTGGACCAGGGATGCACTGCTTCCTGCTTACTCAGCTTGAGAAGTGTCCTATGGGAAGAGGTTTCTTGGCAGAAGTAGCCACATTTGAGCTAACGGCCCTGCTTTGAACTTCAGACTGCAGCTTTCTCTTACATTCTTTACTGTTCCTGATCACACATCCACCTTTTATTTAACTTCCTTTGAGTCATTTCTCCATGTGGGGCTGAGGTTGGGGGTGATCATCTCATCTAGAGTCTCCACCCCCGGATCCAAAGCACAGGGTGAGGAGGTCACTGGGGGACTGTCCACTTCTGGCCACTGGGATGGGATGAGGGAACTGGGTGGTTGCTGGTTTGGGGTACCTGCCTCGAGCCCCCATGCCCCTGATGAATTTCAGTTGGACTTTGCTCACAAAGGAATTTGTCAAAAGCAGCTCCCCACCTTACACACTCATGAAACCTGAACTAGGAGACCCCACAACCCCACAGCCCCACGGGACAGGGCCTCATTCTGTCTCTGTATCTACCCCCCACCCTGAGCCGCTGCCCCGGATGTGCCCTCCTGTGATTACCCATCTCTGTTTGTGCTGTTTTTTGCCTTGTAGTAACTCAGGTTGGTGTGTCCCAAGGGCATAATATGTGTCCAGACCCTGGCATACCTGAAAGGGGCAAAAGACTAGGCTCGGATTTCAGGTAAGACCTGTTCGGGAACTTTCTAATTGCAAAGAAGGGTGGCTGGCCTGGTTGAGGGGAAGACAAGGGCTGGCCTTCTTAGAGGTACAATGCAGAGGACAGTATGGATTTAGGAATAGACACTTTCTGGAAAAGAACTGTGGCCTCTGGCATTCTTTCCTGGGGCCAGTCCTGGGACCGGTGCCTGTAGGCTTGAGGGGAAGGGGAGAGCTACAGACTGCCAATATTACCCAGCAAAACTATCCCTGGAGTACAGGAACTGCCCTCACCAGTAATGACGTGCCAGCAGCAGCTTATATCTCCATCATCTAGAGATCCTAGGGCCCCAAGATGGCACATCTTGCAGTGTTTTAAATAATCAAAGTATCTTCCCATAATCCTCCATTTTCATTAAAGTTTATGGGTACCATCCACCCACTGTTAGCTGTCCTAATTGGTACTTATCTCAGAGCATGGCTCTTTTGTTCACAAAGTCACCTTTTAACTCAATCCTAAGACCATTAAATGGTCCAACAACAACAACAAAAAGATGAAGAGCAGACGTTCCTCTCAGTGGAGATTTTAAGTGATAAAACAGTGGAGTAGACATGAAGGGACAGAGGGAAAATAATGTTTGGCGTGGTGCTTGTTTGTGGAGCAGGGAAGGACTTGGGTGGGCCTGGCAGACCCACAGCTGAGCTCACAGAAACACCTTGTCTCCCAGGTTAGGATCCAGCGTCCAGTTCACCTGCAGCGAGGGCTATGACCTGCAAGGGTCCAAGCGGATCACCTGTATGAAAGTGAGCGACATGTTTGCGGCCTGGAGTGACCACAGGCCAGTCTGCCGAGGTGAGGACACCCTGGGAGAGGGAGGCTGTCCAGAAACCAGGATGGGCAGGGAGGATGGAGCCCAGCTCCTAGTCCCTGAGGGTATAGGCTTGCATCCAGACTGGCTCACCTCACTCTTGCTGTGTTCCAGGCCTTGGGTTCTGCATTCATTGACTAACTTAAAACTACATTTAGTTAGCACCTTCTCTGTATCAAGGCCTATGCTAGGATCAGAGGATACAGAGGTAGGGATGAGAGACATGGCATCTGCCCTGTGTGGACCTTACAATCAGGTGGGGGAGGCACATATGAAGCAGTTTGCTAGCTCATGGCACAAATAATCTCAACTACACCTCACGTGGAAGGGAAGTCACCTTGTGTAACATTACCTTGATTCCTTCCATTGTAACACATTTATACCCTAAGCCTTCCATCTCAATGCCTTTGTTTCTTTCCACGTGCTCAGTAATCCACAGACCTGTCACCTCGAGAAGAATGCTTTTAGTAGGCAAGAATCATGTGGACCATAATATCAGAAGTCTCCTCCATTGGATTCTTCTAACCCTACACCTGGGCATCTTGTTTTCAAAGACCCACCCCCCATTCCCAGCCATCACATGGCCGGAAGCTGGGCTTCCCTGTCCCCCACATCTTAAAATAGTAGACCTGAATGTTTTCCTTCCCTGGGACAGGACAGCAGCTGCTTCTATGGTAGAGAAGCCCCTAGCATCATCCCCCAGGGCAGCGGTAGCTGGCTTTTCATTTCCTCTGCTCTGTGTGCTTCTCCTTTCCACTGTTTGTGCACATGACCAGAGCTCAGTTCTTGGTGCAAGAGTGAGCAGTCTCTCTGGAGATTGTGAACAAAGCCAACAGTTGCTCTTTTGAGGGCCCCTGTGGAAGAGAAGGTACATTGCCCGCCATAAATTTATGTTCAGTTTAAGAAAGAGATGATTTGTCTCTCTCCAGGCTTATGTACCAAGATGAAATTGATACATGGAGAGGGGTCCAGAGGAAAGAACTTGGATGATGATTACACTAAGGAAGGGACAGAGTTGGAGCTGATACCCACTCCCTTTTTTTAAATGTGTTATTGAGTAATCTTGGAAGCAGGTCATGAAAATACCTTTGAAAGAAGCCTCAGATGTATTCATTCTCACTCAACTTCGAGGTGACCATGACCCACAATTAGTAATGTACTTTGTGTTTCCACTGATCATAGCTATATTATTTCAAGGATTTCACTTAGCTAATATTTTTTAAAAATCAAACAAAAGACCGAGTCTTAGGTATAACTCTCAGCTTTGCCACCAGCTAGCCATGGGCAGTTTGGCAAATCATCTTTTTTCCCTGGTGTTATTTTCTTACCATTTATATAATGGTACCTCCTCTCACCATCTTGTATTAATCTGAGAGTTGTGGATATGGAAACATCTTATGAATCAGAATGAGTTTGACAAGAAAACAAATATCCTCACGCTAGAATATCTGCTCAATAGAGCAAGAATGCCTAGAATGGGACCTGGCACATAGTAGGTATTCAATAACATGTTGAATGAATAATTGAATGAATGAGTAATCAGAGCAAACACTCCCAATTCCAGGGAGCCAAGAAACCAGCTGTGTAGAGAGGCATGGAATTATCATGTCTGAGGACAAAAATGACCCTGGGCCAATCTATTTTACAAAATTTCTTTTGAGGAGCCAGAGTAACAATGCCTTTGGACAGTAGTGGAATCCAGTCTTTCCCAAAACCTTTTCATTGGCGGAAGATTCTTCTTTTAGGGAGGGTGTTGGTTTGTGTGAATATGCCCAGGGAAGAACTGGCATTTCGGAAGGAAGTTCACAGTCAAATTATCAAGCTTACCTTTTTCTCCAGAAATGTTGTATGGCCCATTCAGGTTATATCCAGTGATTTTGACACACTAGACTCTAACTTCTCTCCCACCCTGTTAACTGAGCTTTGGGCTAAGCTTTATGCATCTGTTCTCCTCTCTTCCTGTGCTTCTGGGAAGCAGAGGAAAATCATGGAAAACAAAGCCAGGCAGAACTGCATTCAAATGCAGCTCCCACCACTTTGTAGCTGGGTGTCCTCAGGCCAGTTCCTGCACCTCTCTGAATCTCTTCTTTGTCTGCTAAAAAGCAGTGATTCTAGAACATGACTATTCCTTGGCATTGAAAGTGTTCACTTAGAAATGATCCAGGAACATCTGCAAGGCTCCCTCATGACACCATCTGCACATGGCCTCCCCCCGCACCCCCACCCCCGAGCCTGGGAGTACCCCCTCCTCAGCCTCTAGGGGCTACAGGGTTTTAGATGCCAGTTCCTTCACTATCTTGGCCAGTTGTACTGTAATCACACAGCTTGGAGAGGTATACAGACTTTGATCTAGATCACAACTCTGCTGCCTATTAGCTTGCTGGCCATGGGTGGGTTCCTGCCTCATTTTGAGCCACAGGGCCCTCTTGAACTAGGAAAAGGAAACCTCCTCTTCCTCACTGGTGACATTTAAACAAGCCATTTTATAGAAGGTAACCAGTGCCAACTGTGGTACAGAGAGGGGCTTCTCAGCACAGAGAGCACAGAATGCTCTCTCCCCCTCCTGTTTTCTCTCTCCTCCTGCCCCCCTGTCATTGGAAGTGAACAAGAGACAAGGCGAAGCCTCCCAGGTTTGGACTTGGATGGCCTGTCCTTGGCTTCCCTGAAGACTAAGGGCTGAGACAGATTAGATTCAAGGGTCCTCTCATTGTGGCAGTTTTGAAAGTTTTTCTTTTAAAAATCTCTTGTTTTTAATTAGTTGGAATTATTATTGTAATTGTAAATTTTTATAGAAGTCTAAGTGAACCCCACTTTGAGAATAAAAAGGGACAAAACTCTTTGAATTCCAGGATAGCTCTACTAATAAGCAGGTTATCAAAAGATCACATTCTAAAAAGGATTCACCACTAATAACAGTGGTATTATTTTTCCTCTAATGCATTTAAAATATGATTCGATTTTAAATATTCATTTTCCACGCAATTAATTCTGCTAAAACATGGGGCCTGGAAAATAATAGGTTCTCAACAAATGTTGGAGGATGACCTGAATGGATCAGTGATTGAAATGAGCGAACAATATGGGACTGTGCCTTCATTTTGGAATTTGAAATTAGGTATTCATAGGTTTTTCTTCTCTTTCCATCCCACCGAAGAAATAAGTTCCCAGAAAAAAGAAAGAAAGAGAGAAAAAGAAAAGAGTTTTGAGTTTGATGTGTCCTGGACAAGTTTGACCATCCAAAGTAGACTGAGAGAAATTTGAAACCTACTAATTCTCTTCAGCTCTAGATAGGAGAGGGTGCTAGAGTATAGAGCTCATTAGAATCATTTTACAGATGGAGCCCAATATTTAAAAATCAGCATTTTCAGAAGCCTAATAATAAAACAGATACAAATAGAGCTTCTTTCATTGAAGTAGGGGCAAGAGATTTAGGATTGCCCCTCCCTCACCCCTTTCAACAGCCCCCAAGCTATGTCCAAGGAATCCTGAGGCTCCAGGGAACACTAAATACTAAACCACTTGATAGCGTGGAGAGGACCAAATTGACAACCAGGAGACCTAGAGGCCTGGTTTCTTGTGCCCACAAATTGGTGTTGACAGAGAATAGGAACTGAGGATCAGCCCCAGATCTATCTCATCTGAGCCATAAAGTAGATACTCAACAGAAAACCACACATTATTCCTCCCCTTTGTGGAAAACTCCCCTGTTTGCTGTACAAATACCCATGCATACATATGTACACACATACACATATCTATACATACTTGTATATCTGTTTGGATAAAAACCTTTTTCCCTCCCTTCCCCTATGATCCCCTGTTTTGTTAGAGGGGAGGTGGGTGGGAGGATGGGGTAATTGGGGTGATGGGCATTAAGGAGGGCACATGATGTTATGAGCATGGGGGTATTATATGCAAAGGGTGAATGACTGAGCTCTACATTTGAAACTAGTGATGTATTATGTTAATTAATTGAAATTGAATAAAGTAATTTAGTAATTTTTAAAAAAAGGAATAAAAGACTTTTTGTGGGTAGAGTACCTGACTCAGGACTCAGACCTAAATTCAAGTTCCAACCTTGCTATTAACATACCATATGGCACAGGGCAAATTACCAAAATGCTCTGCATCATCTCCCTCATTCTCATAAGATGGGAGTGAAATGTGGAGAATATGGCACAAGCCAGAAGAATGAAACAGCATGACAGTTACAGGTGGTTGTCTTTCTTCTTGGTGGCAATCACTGGATCAGCTTCCCAAGCCCACTCCTTAAACTCTAATGTTGTTCAGAGTTCTCTTTTCATCCCCTCCTCTCCCACCCCCTCCCCTCTCTCTCCACTCCCCCTAACTCCTACCCCAAACTTCCTTTCCTCTCCTTTGTAGTTATTCCCCCTAGGTGATCTAACCCTAACTGACAGCTAAAATACATGCCCCATTGTTCCCCAAGACTCATACCTATATATTTGTACTAATTATAAAGCTCCCATTTGTTACACTATTTGTATAAAGCATTGCGGTATGCATTTTCCATAATTTCTTTATAAGGAAAATGGCAATATCCACATTTTATGTTTGGCTCAAGCTTGGAATGGTCAGCCTTCTTGCCCAAGGGCACAAAGCTCATGGGTTGAGGTGGGATTCAAACCCTGACTCCAAAGGCTGTCTGTCCTACTCGAAAATGGCACCTGGGCAGCCTTTGGAGTTAATATACTGGATGGAACCACATAGAACAACACCCTCTTCCGCACTTTTTGGCAACTTTTATTTTTGTTTAATTGTAAAATCGCAATTTACAGGAAAGGTGTGAAGAACTATACACACTTTACCCAGATTTAAACAACTAATTTTGAGGACTTGATGAACAAGAAGGAAACTGAGAAGGATCATTCAGAGAAGTAGAAGAAGAGCCAAGAGGCACCATAGAAGCCAACAAATGTGAATTTCACAGAGAAGGATCAGTAGAATCAGGTCCTTCAGAGAGTTCAAGTGCAGCAAAGAGTAGAAAGCAACCACAGGGGTGAAGTGGCTCAACTAAGTGGCAAATGTTTGAAGTTACCTCTGTAAGAAATTGTCAAGGAAACTGAATAAAGACAAGGGAGAGGACTGACCTGAGCTGAAGCTTCAATTACTATGGAAACCATGAAGCTATGTGGTAGAATTCATCAATGGCAAACATAAGAGTGTTGAGGGTATAAGGGTATTGGTAAGGGTCTTGAAGTCCAGACTGGGTAGTGAAGGAAGAGCCAGGTAGAGATCAATAGGCAGGGCGAAATGAGGGAGACAGAGGGCTGGAGGAGCCTATGTTTTGGACAGCAGGTACCTTGAAACCAAGTCACTCTTCTGGGTACAGAGGCAGAAGGGCAAAGAGTGGGATAACAGAGTTTAAGATCTCATAGGTGGACTCTCATAAGTCCCAGAACAGCAGGCCCTCACTATGCTCGCGGACATGGTTGACCTTGGGCAAGAATACCAGATCTCATGAGGAGGGCTGTCCTCTGAAACATGAAGGAGCCATCTCTCTGTTGGAACCAGAAGGGAAGAAGTAGATGAACACATAAGAAGATAGGAATTCAGATCTGGAAGATAGGAAAGAGGGTGTGCCCACCAGATGTCCTCTATTTCATCCACAGGGACTGAAGCAGGATCATCAACTGAGAGTGAGGAGAGGCAAGGGGAAGGGTTAGAGGTCTGGGGGCATGGAGAGGGTATTTGTCTTTGAACAGAGCATAGAGGTAAATGTCAGAGTCACTGGGCAATATCTAGGATTCTTTGAGGTGGGTAATCATGAATTTATAATGGTGTCACTCTTCCTACTCATGTAACTTTTCTCTAGCAAAACTTGACTCTATGGGGACAGGCCTGGAGAATGTAGGTTGAAGGGTTCATCCATGATTGCTGTCACCCAAGCTGATGAAAGGAAAAGGGAGAAAGAGACTTGGGTAGATTTGTAAGAAAATGATCAAAGTGGTGGACTATGGGATCTAAGTTGGATAAGTACAGAAGAGAGGAAGGGGAACTTATAGCTAAAGAGACAACATTGGTGTCAGTGGGGTGAGGTCTCAATGAAGATCAAAGGAGAGTTTCTCTGGGGGTTCAGCTAACATTTGTGGAAGGAGATACTGGGAGGCAGGAGAAAACCCTCCACTGCAGAGGACAGCAGGGAAAGCACTGGAGTGGGGAGAAGGAGCCAGCCTTCAGTTAGGGCAGGAGTTGGCGTGGGAGATTCTGAAAGATGTTGCAGCTACAAATTGGGGTTTGTCTGTCTTAGAATTGGTGGTGGGGACATGGGTCAAGAGACCTAGGGAAGGGGCAAGGAGGGAAGTCAGGAGCAGGAGAGGCAAGGGAAGGCAGCATAAGAGGGTGGGAATAAGATTTGGGGAGGAGGGAGAAGACCAGAGGCACTTGCATCTGGAGCTGCTCGCTTTCTGGTGCCAAGCTGTTTCCATGCCAGAACTGGCTGTGGGTCCCCATGGTGTCTCCTGAAGGTCCCCTGGGTTGCTGTCTGCAGAGCTTAGGCACAGAAGGTACTGGAAAAGTCTCTCCTAGAAGTTATCCAGAAGAACATTTATTGGGAAAAGGCAAATAGAGAAACACAAACATGTGTTTTGTCATTTATTCAGATGTTGTCTGAGCACCTTCCATTTTGCTAGCTTGTGTGGGTGGCATCGATGAGCTATCCATCCACTAGTGGGATTCCAGGGACTGGCTGCTCAAGGGGATGTCTGTCTGTCCACAGACACCCCTGACCCTACCCAGACAGCAGAGGGAAAAAGCAGTTGGTGCTCCTTTTTATTTTTTATTTATTTTTTTTAAAGATTTCATTCATTTGACAGACAGAGATCACAAGTAGGCAGAGAGGGAGGGGGAAGCAGGCTCCCCACCGAGCAGAGAGCCTGATGCGGGGCTCCACCCCAGGACCCCGGGATCACGACCTGAGCTGAAGGCAGAGGCTTTAACCCACTGAGCCACCGAGGCGCCCCTGGTGCTCCTTTTTAAACCTATTTTAAGGTGCCCCATGTTAACTGTCTACACACTACTATTTTATGTATGCCCCTCAAAGCCCT
Source organism: Taxidea taxus jeffersonii (assembly GCA_003697995.1). Classification (NCBI taxonomy): domain Eukaryota; kingdom Metazoa; phylum Chordata; class Mammalia; order Carnivora; family Mustelidae; genus Taxidea; species Taxidea taxus. Next base: position 31,513 of record ML102735.1, read on the forward strand.
TCAAGTGGTAAAATGCCTTTTTAACCTGTTCTAATGACCTTCAACATATTTCAACACAATGCAAATACCATCTAATTTTTGGAAACAAGTGCGAGATAAATTGAGTCTGAAGGTGAGGACCTTTAAGGCAGCAAAACCTGACCTTCCAGAAGAGGTATAAATGGTGCTTGTGAAGATTTGGAGGAATTCCCTGCAGGGCTAGGGTTCTGAATCCACAAGTCCCCTTTGCAAAGGTGGGTGAGATCATGGTTTTGGTTTTGATGGTCTTTTTCTAACTTGTATACTAATGTCACTAGCCCCATTTTACAGATGAAGTGGAATCAGAGAGGCTTGCCAACTTAACCAGCAAATGGGTTTCAAACACAGAAGGCTGAGCTGTTAAACCCCACAGTCTCTGCTCTCCTTACCATGGTGAGCTGCCTTTAGGCCCAGTTGTATCAAGTACAGTCTGAATCTTAGAGTTTCCCAACACAGAATTAGAGGCACAGTCAGTTGTACATGAAGGGGACAGAGGAAAGAGTTCCTCTAGGGCTTTTTTTCAAACTTGACTCAACTGCCATTGGAGCTCCTGAGAGAGAAGATCTTTCAGTGTAAGACCGGGGCCAGCCACCAGAAGGAACGTCCTCACTGACAGTGCTGACCCAGTAGAGAAAGAGCATTTTGGAGCCAGCAGCCTCTTACAAATAACCCTCTGAACGCTACTCTGCTTCATTGTGGCTGTTTCCACACCTGCTTCCCCCCTCTTCCCACTGGCCCTTTCAAGAGGAGAGGTTGTGTCCTAAATATTTTTCTCTCCCCACATTCTTCCTGGCCCATAACAGGCACTCAATATATGTGGGATTGAGTGAGTGCAGGAACAAGTGTAGGAAATGAGCAGATTAATTATAGCTGGCGGCTGTGGAACCTGCTTCCCAGGTCCTCCAAGAAGGCTTTCCCAGGAAAGGTTTATCGTGGCCATTATCCACCTGCAGATAGGAGCCCTAGGATGTTTTGCCCCATCAGAGGAAACTAGGTTTGACACCACTTTCATTTTATATACTTAAGCTTGTTGGGTTTGCTCACTATTTCTTTACTGTTAGGCGCTTTGCCTACAATTAGGATAAATTGCCATGTGGGCAGCAACAGAACAGACTCCTAGAACTCTTTATTAAAATAGCTGAGCGCTAACACTGAAGAATGATATGGCCAGAACTAAAGAGCACGTTTTTAAAGAAGGCAAACACCTAGGTACAATGTAGTACCTTAACTGTTATCAATCTTTACTTAATCTAATTAGTTTAGAAGCTATTTTAAAGAGCTTAATTAGATTAAGCTGTGATTGATAACACTTTATATCTACTTGAGTAGAGTACTTCTTCTAATTCACCTTGAATCTTTATGCTTCCAGTCAAAAGCCTGTTACAGACATGTGCTGAGGGTGGGGAAGGAATTGGGAAGTACTTGATTGGCACTGAAATCACTCTGGGTGCCTGGCATCAGGGCTGAGCTGGGGGCCTTGGCTGTGTCCCTGGGTATAGACATTCTGAGACCTCCTAGAGTGGCTTTGACAAGGACATCCTGAGATTGTACTTCAGGAGGCTGAGAGCAAATGGGGAAGCAGACAGGTCAGCAGAACAAGGAGTGAGAAGCTCAGTACTCCCATAGGTGCCTAGGGCCTACCTAGCTTTAGGTCCGCATGAGTACTACTGGCCACCATCCTGGGGGAGATGAGCTGTTCCATCACTGTGGAGTTGGGATAGGGAGTCTTGCTTAGCCTAACCGTGGAAGTTCATCATTGCCTACAGAGAAGCAGGTGAGGACTTGTAGGCCTGCCCTTCCACCAGTGTTCCCAGAACTGTGACTTTCCTTTGAGGCTGCAGAGAACTGGGGAAGGAAATAGGAAGTAGTAATATCTGGGGTGGGACTATACAGACTCCAGGCTCTTCTGGCTGGAAGTAGGAGGGGGGATGGGAACTGGATGTAGTCTAAACTAAGATGCTTGCCTTTCATCTCCTCCCTGCAGCCCGCATGTGTGATGCCCACCTTCGAGGTCCCTCGGGCATCATCACCTCCCCCAATTTCCCTATTCAGTATGACAACAATGCACACTGTGTGTGGATCATCACAGCACTCAACCCTGCCAAGGTAAGGCTCCTGGGGAAGATGGGGAATATCCTGTGGGCAGGTCTGGCTTGGGAACAGTTGGTCTCCAAGGGGTTTCAAACCCAGAACTTGGTGGTGGTAGATTCTCTGCAGGCTATTCTTAAAAATTGTGTTTTATTAAATTTCAGGTAGTTAAAAGCATATTTGTAAAACATAAGTAAGATATAAAGAACATCAATACAACAAACAATTTCATAGCCATCTCCCAATTTAAGGGGGAAAAAAAATACAGTTACCTTAGTGATTCATGTCCCTCAGCAACCCCATTCCATTTCCTATCCCTCAGGTACCTTGATTGTGTACTTATTGTTCCTCTACTTTTCTTTATAGTTTGTGTGAAAATGTGTATCCTTAAAAATACATTATTTAGTAAGCCAACATTTGAACCTCATAGAAACATACTCATATCATATATATTCTTAATCAACTTCACTCAAAATTATGCCCCTAAGATTTGTCTGTTGGTGTGTGTATTTTGCCCTGTTATATACGTCTCTTCATGTTATTTTACATTTAGTTTTTTCCTGCCCTTTTGATCTCTCATAAATTTTATCTTGCCAAGAACCACAAAACAACCTGCTAGAATCGTTAATTATATCAAAATGACAGGTCAATTGGAGAAGAACTGATATCTTTAGGATACTGAGTCTTCCCATCCATGAGTATGGTATATCTATTTCCTTAGAGCTGTCAGTAAACTTGTATAATTTTTTTCCATTATAGATCTTGTTTGTTTCTTAATATATGTTCTTCTAGGTATCTTATATTTATTTTTACTGTTATAAATCATATCTTTTAATATTTCATTTTCTCCCAAGTTCTTGATAGTATTTAAAGATGCAATTAATTTTTATTATCTGGTTTTTTAATACAGCAACTCATAATAATCTATCTGTGAATTACTTGGGGTTTCTATAAAGGACAAAGAATGATACTTTATTTCTTCCTTTCCAATCCTTATGCTTTCTCTTTATTTTTTTCTTACCCTAATGTTCTGGCTAGACCCTCCAGTATAATGTCAATCACTGTGATGATGGTGGGCACACTTGTCATTGTTTGATGTTAAATAGAATGTTTTTATCATTAAGTATGATCTTTGCTGAAGTTTTTTTTTAAACTTATGGTTCCTTTCTGACTCTAGTTTTCTAAGTGCTTTTATTGTGAATAAATGTAGAGTTTTATCAAGCACCTTTCTATATCTATTGATATCATCGTGATTTGCTCCTTCATTTTCTTAATGTGATGAGTTACATTGGTTGATTTTTCTAATGTTAAACCAATCTTTCATTCCTGGGATAAACCCAACTTGATAATTTAGTATTAGATGCTTAAATAATCATCTAAGTGTTATAAATGCTTATATTTGATTTGCTAATATGTTATTTAGTAATTTGCTTCCATTTTGTTAGTGAGATTGGCCTTTTTTTTTTTTCATATTATCCTTGCCAGACTTTTTTCAACAAGATATTGTTAGCCTCATAAAATGATTTGGCAAGTGTATCTTCTCTATCTATCCTATGACGTTAATAGTGGAGGTTGGAATAACTTTTACCTTAGAAATTTGGTGAAACTTTTCAGCAGAACCATCTGGATTTGGTGTTCCTTTGTTGGAAGTTTCAAACTATAGATTTAATACTTTTAAAGACTAAAGGACTATTAGATTATCTTATTTTCCTCTTGAGTCCATTTTAGCAAGTTTTCAAATTTATTGGCCATAAAGTTGTGTATACTATCATTTGCTATATATATTTTATTCCCTCTTTTATTTGTAATTTTGTACCTCTTTTAATCAATATTGCCAGGGGTTTCACATTTGTTATTCTTTGCAAAGAACCATTTTTAGTTTTGTGAATATTTCTTTTGATATATTTACTTTTTATTTCACCAATATCTTTCCTTCTGTTATTCTGGGTATGTTCTTGGTTTGTTCTGGATATATACATATACATATACATATACATACTCGGTATGTTCTGGATTTAGGATGCTTTTTTAGCATCCTAACTTTGATGCTTACTTCATTATTTTTCAATCATATTTAAGCATCTAAGGCTACAAATTTCCCTCTGAGGACTATTTTGGCTACATTCCCACAAGTTTTACAGGTAGTATTTCTGTTATCCTTCAGTTCTGAATATTTTCCAATTCCATTATTCTTTTATCTTTCAACAGTGGGTTTTTTTAGAAATATTTCTTAATTTCCAAATAGAGGATTTTTCTGGCTCTCTTTTTGTTATTGATTCTAAAGCTTGTGGTCAGAGAACATTGTCTGTATTTGAATCATTTGAAATTTGTTGAGGTTTTTAGGATCAGGAATGCTTTTAGGATCAAGAATGTCATTTTTCCACATCTATTCCTTGTGTGTTTGAAAAAATAAGCTGTACTTTGCAGTTTTTATGTTCTAATATCTTCATGGTATCAGCCTTGCTAATTGTGCTTATATCTTTTATATCTTCATTGTTTTGCCTTATCAAGAGATGGTATATTAAAATCTCCCACTATGATGGTGGTTTGCCCAATATTCCTTGAAGTTCTGTCAGTTTTTGCTTTATATATTTTGAGACTGTTATTAAAGCATGCAAGGTGAGAATTTTATATCTTGCTGGTGAACTGAACTTTTTCAAAAATAGTTTATTTAATGACTCTTTTTATCTGAAGTAATGTTTTTGACCCTAAAGCTTTTACTCCCAACTGTTCCATCAGATTTGTTGTTTGTTTTTTGTTTTTTGGGGTTTTTGTTTTGGTTTGGTTTAATAAATCATTCCTGTTCTCTTGCTTTCAACCTTTCTACTTTCTTATGCTTTATATATGTCTTGTTTATAGCTGGATTTTTGAAAATTTCCTCTGACAATTCATCCTTCAACTGGAAAATTATACCATTTAAATTATATTATCATTTGTATTTTTTAGGGTTACCCTATATGTCTAGTGTTAATATGCATACTTAGCAAAGTCTAATGTAAGTAGTAATTTTATGTTCCCCCTGCAAAGTCAGAGGTCTTAGAACACTGACTTTAATTACTCCTTCCCAATTCATACTCGATGGTATGTGTATTTTCATGTTGCCTTTCTCTCACTCACAAGTCATTATTGCTCTTTTTTAATAAAACTAATTTCCATTTAGATTTACTCACACATTTACCATTTTGTTCACTATTTCTTCTTGAATATTAGTCTTTCTCTTTGAAATTACTTTCTTTCTGTCCAAAATACATGCTTTAGAATTTATTTTCATGTTAATGACAAACTTTCTTAGTTCTTGTTTGTCTTAAAATGTCTGTTCTCCCCTTGTTCTTGAAGGAACACTGCTATTCACTAAGTATTTGATTCCTGTTTGATAATTGTGTTCTCTCTGCACATGGAAATGTTATACCAATGTCTTCTAGCTCCCATTGTTGCTGTAGGTTTATTGTCATTCCTTTGTATGATATTCTTCTGGCTGCTTTTATGGTCTTTTCCTTAGTCTTTATGGTTCTGCAGTTTCACAATCAAGTGTCTAGTTCTGGATATCTTGGCATTCATCCTGATTGACTTCATTAAGCTCTGGGATCTGTAGAGTATATCTTTCATTGGTTTGGGGAAATTTTTAGCCATTGTCTTTTCAACTGTTTTCTCTCCTTTGTTCTCTCTTCTCTGCTCCTGAAAGCCTCACAAGACACATTAATCTTTTTCACTTCATCTTCTGTGTTTCTTAACTTATATAATTTTCTCTCATTCTTTTCACTAATTATCTGAGCTACATCTAACCTCTGTTGAATTGATTCACTGAAGATTTATCTTAATTTCAAATAGCACCATTCATATTTTATGAGATCCTATTTGGATTTTTTAAAAAAGTGTTCTTGATCATATTTTATAATATTTTGCCCCCTACTCATATGTTCCTCAATTCTTTAAGTATGTTAAACATATTTATTTTATATTCTGTATCTGTTAATCTCAATATCTGAAGTCTTTGCAAGTTTGATTCTGTTGTCTGTTGTTCCTCACTTCTTGCCCCCCAGAGCCATGTTTCCTTCCTTGTCCTGTCTGTAATTCTTGACTATGTGGTTAGAGGCATAAACTTTTTCTGTGAGACTTCTTTGAGACCTGGGTAGAAGGTGGTTTCTCCCAGAGAGAGTTTACATTTGCTTCTTCCCAGTGCCTGGGGGCATTACCAGCCAGAAATCTCTCATACTAAATTCTCATTATGAAGGCTTCAACCCATCCAAGTAATGTGCAAACATGTGAATGCAAACTTATTGTGAAGGAGTCTCAGAGGAAGTTTTCTGTTTGCTGTACACTCAGTGTCAAGGTCTCAGATAAGTAATCAGCTTCCAGATCCACCCAGAGGGCATTAGTGCCAGATGAGAAGGAAGGCAGTCTTACTTCTCACTAACCCTCACACTATGGGTGCAGCTTTAATTAGCCCAACTATATTCAGGGATGTCGTACTAGAGTCCCCACCTTTGTGGGTCCTGACCCTTGTCTCCTGTTCCCTTTTCTCTGCAAGGCCCCGAAAACCAGACCTCTACTTCACCAGTTTTTAAAAATGCACCCAAAGCCAAGGCCAGCTTTCTTCTCTGAGTCACAGGATTTGGACTCTGAGTATTCTTACTTTATTAGTCTGCCCAGGCTGTCATAACAAAACAAAATAGACAGGGTGGCCTTAACAAGGGACATTTATATTCTCACAGTTCTGGAAGCTAGAAGTTCGCAATCAAGGTGCCAGAAAATTCATTTTCTGGTGAGGCCTCTTCCTAGCCTGTAGATGGCCTCCTCCTGACATGGCCTTTCCTCTGTATGCATCCAGAGAGAGAAACTCTCTGGTGTCTTCTGCTCCTCTTATAAGGACACCAATCCCATTGGATTAGAGCTCCACCCTTATGACCTCATTTAACTTTAATTACCTCTGTAAAGGTCCCATCTCCAAATTCCACCACACTGGAGGTTAAGGTTTTAACATGAATTTTAGGGAGATATAATTCAGTTCACAGCATTTACTAATTTGTAAAAAAGCTTTTTTTTTTTCTTTTTAAATTGTACTCAATATTTTAAAATTGTTTGGTCAAGGTGCTTAGGACCACAGTGCTGGGGACAATGGAAACAGATTTCCTCAGCAAGGCGTTTTACAAAGAAAGACTCATATTTCATCAAACCATTTGATGATGAACCTAGTCAATGGGGAAGGATGCTTCAGCCACATGGGGATGGAGGCTGGATCAGAATAAGGACTTACTACCACAAGGTTATTAAGTTGCTGACAAGAGGCTCTTTCTTAGGTATTGTTAAAGATGCTTATCTCAATTTTCTTTTGAACATGAAGGTGAGGTGCAGGGGAAAGTGTAAATAAGGCCTGAGAAATTCCTGAGAAATGATTTGTTTCACCCTCCTCCCCGCACCGCCCAGAAAGGCTGATCTTAGCTGGTGTGTTAAAGTCAGTCCATATCAGTCCACATCAGTCACTCCCTCACGTGTGCTGCAGGAGGTCACACCAGCCTGGGTTCCTGAAGCCAGCCCCTCTGAAGGGTACTCCTGAGAGTCGAGCTGTGAAAAGAGATGTTCCTGTTCATCTCCATGGGTTCTTTATGAGCTTCAGGTAGAGCTGAGGAGCCCAGAGAGGGTGAAGGGTGTCCCCTACTGACACCACCCTGGAGGAGAACCAGGGAGCATTATGTGCAGAAAGAAGGGTATAAGTGCAGTAACTGGAAATCCAAGACTGAAGAATCAAAGCTTCCGTCCTGCAGACATCAGGGAAGATGCATAATGTGTTTCTAACCCTGGTCACTGACCCACAGGCGAGATACAGGTGTGTCTGAGGACTGCATGTCCAATCACTCTTGTAATGTGCTCCTCAATGAAAAGCCTAGTCTCTCCAAGTCCATAGTATGTCTTATGAGATGAGTACTCACTCATTCATTGACTATAGATATGATCTCTATCTACCCTTGAGGAACATGTACACAGGAAAGATGACAGGCACTTAAATAAAAAATTAGAGTATGGGTAAATGCTGATGGAGAAGTGTCCAGTTTGCTATCTTAGAAAATATTGGAAGGAGCCACTAACTGGAATGTCAGGGAAATTTTCACATTTGAGCAGGGTCTGCAAGGATGAGTAGTATTGGAAATCCGTATCTGAGTGGATGCATGTGCAAAGGCACTGAGGTTTGGAACAACCTCTCAGAACTGAAAGGAATTCAACATGTCTGGATCAAGATGAGGATGGAAAGGTCACTGGACCCAGATCATACTGAACCTATATGCTCGGCAGAGAGGCTTGGGTTTTGTCCTGAAACAGATTTTTAAGAGCAGAAATGTTAAATTGTTGGTAGTAACAACAATAGTTATGTCTTACTATATGCATGTCATAAGCCAAGCACTGAGCTAAGCCTTCTATATGACTGATTTTATTTCATTCTCTTCATAGCACAATTAATTAGGAGGTAAGAAACCAACATTATGGATGAGGAAACTGAATCATGGATAGATTAATGGGTAGGAAACTTAGCCACTGTCATAGCCAGTAAGTAAGAGCACCAGGATTTAAACCCAGTCTTTGTGGTTCCACTGCCCATGCTCTCAGCAGCTGGGCTATGTTGCTGGATGGAACAAGGTCCCAGGAAAAATGGGAGGGCATGGGACTGACAGCACTGAGATCAGCCTTGGAAAAGATGAGGGTCATCCTTTCTTCTGAATGAGAGCAATACCAGGAAGGTCTGAATTTTTGAAATGATTCTGGCAGCAGTGGAGAGGATTTCAGAGGGATCCTGGAAGGAACAAGACCAGTTAGGAGGCAGAAGCAGTTACCCAAGTAAGAAAAATGGGGACATTCACCAAGGCTTTGGAAACATGGAAGGGAGAGATATTTTAAGAGAAATGTAGGGAATGGAATGCAACTTGGTGGCTGACTGGATATGAGGATGGAGGGAGAAGGAAGGTCTTACACAACATTGTATCCCAGGTGACCAGCACAGTGCCTGGCACATAGTGGGCACAAGGAAAACATTGATTCAGTGAACAAATGAATGATGATGTGATACTTTCTGACTTGGACCAATGGGAGGCTTTAAAAGGAAATGGAAAGGGAGAGACATGCTTTACAGAGTCAGGAGGAAAACATGGTGCATTTGAAGTGCTTGTGTTTCATGCAGTGACATTTGGATGTTACCCAGTTGGAAACTGGGTAAATCCAGGTTTAATAGAGAGATTGAGTGTTACCTCCTCAGCACTTGGGTGAGAATAGAAGCCTAACGAGTAGACAACACTTCCTGAAGAAAGCAAAGACAAGATGAAGATTCCGAATGGATCTGGAAACACCATCCTTAGAGATCAAAGAAATCCAGTCTAAAACACAGAGGAAGTGCAGCGTAAGGTAGGAGAATCATGCCACACAAGGAGAAAGAGTTTCCAACCAGAATATGTCTGACAAGGGTGATGAGGAACAATTATTGCTGGAAAAGGACAGAAAAGAAACCATGGGCTTTGGCTTTGAAAGAGGACCTTTCTGTGAAGCTTTGAGGGCAGAAACAGCCATGAGATGGGGAGAGAATGGGCAGGAAAGGAGGCTCTAGGAGTAAGGAGCCCAGACAGCCACTCTGACAAGTTTCAAGGTGATGTGAAGGAAGAAGAAAGGGCATCAGAGGGAGGTAGAGTGGACAGAAAGTTTGAGGCTACTTAGAGTGTTTGTTTAGAATGTTGGAAACTGGAGTATGTTTGCAGGCTAAGGGCAGAGCAGGTGAAGAGGAAGAGAGTGAAGTTGTGGGAGGATCTGAAGTAAGTGAGAGTCACTTGGGACTGAGAATGCAGGGGCTGTCTTGCACGGAACAGGAGAAGAAGGGTGGTACTAGGAGGAGAGGCTGGAGTTTTCCCTGCAAGCATGCAGAGCAGGACACATGTCTGCCCCTCCTTACGATCCTGAGATGATTACTCATCCCAGGCACCTGGATATCTGTGGACATGAGGACTCTTCCTAGAATTCCATTCCCCCTTGTAGGCCCTCTGTGGGCTGAGCTTGAGAGGGAGCTATGAATGTTCCAGTAACTAGGGCCCCCTTAGGGCAATAAGAAGGTCCACAGTGAAACGAAATGCTCTGGTCTAGAAATGGCCAAGAATATGTCAAGATAACCAGCATTGACTGAGTACGTATGGACCACGCAGCAACACACTGTGAGGATAAGAACTTACAGTCTTAATGGAGCAGCATGTGAGGGTTATGTCTCTAATCAGTAAACTAAGAATTAAACAATTAAAAATACCCAGGCCATCCTCTTGGAACCTTGGCAGATTCAGGGAGAAGAAAGAAGGCTCAGAGCAAGTGAAGTTGGCCTACTCCGAATGGCTCCACATTCTCCCTTGATTGAGATGTCCTTGAGAAATGTGAGCCTCACCTTGGCCATTTGGGCTATCTTAGTCCTTAGAGTCATTCTACTCACAATACTATTTCTAATCTTCAGAAATACCTGGAGAGAATTTAAGAACAAATTCCAGAACTCTTTCCTCCAAGATAGGATTCTGTGGATCTGGGATGGGTGCCTGGAGCTGTACCTTGAAAGGGCACCCTGATGGCTGTGACCAGCCAAGCTTGCATGCTAAACAATAACCCTCACAGCAGAGTACATACAGGGACCCCACCCACCCCCAACTCAGGCAGCCCTGGCTTCAGCCATGCTGAACTCCTGGTTCCTAGACACACGCAGTCCTTTCAGACCTCTGGACACACCTGTCCCAGTATGCCTTCCCTTCCCCTCTAGGCAAGTTTCTGTCCCTCTTTGACACACAGTCCAAATACCCCCTCTTCTGAAAAGCCCTCTTAACTCCACCAGGTCTTGGTTCTTCCTCTGTTCCTACAGCATAGCATCAGCACCTGTTGTCTGTGTACGTATCGAGCCACACTGGGTTTAGAATCTCCTTCCCCCACAGCTCAAAAGCACCCTGAGAGCAGGGACCGTGCTTGGCACAGGAGGAGAGTGGCAGATGTTTGAATACATTAATGATTGACAGAGGAGCTCTGTCCTCATGTCCGGTAGCTCCTCAGGTACAGCCCTGTCCCCATGGGACCCTAGGGCCGCCTCCTGTCAGAACCTCTCACCTGGGGCTCCCAGAAGACACACTGATGGAATTTCTGCAGTCAGAACTGGAGCCCAGACCCATGTCCTACCAGCACACATCTGCCTTTCTTTTGCAGCTCCTCAGTATGACTTGAGACCTACGATCTGATTTGTATGTGAACCTCACTGGGTTTGAGTCAATCCACCTATACAAGAGAAGAAGTAAAAGCAAGGCAGATGGGTGGAGTAGGGGAGGGGGACATGGACCTGAGAGAGAAAGCAAAGCTCATTTTGTGAACTTCAAAACCAAAGATAACAGGGTTTTTTATTATTCCCTCCTCGGTAATAACCAGTGTCCCTCTCCCCTTTGCGCACCTGAAGAATTGGGAAGTCTCTCTCTGGGCAAATGATCGCTTGCTAGTGCAAATGCCGGGAGCACATTTGTTGGCCCATTTGCTCACTCACTTATTCATTCAGCTAACATTGACTTGTGCCCTCCCTGTGCTGGGCCCTGTATGAGATGCTAGCTGTCCACCGGAGGGCTTTCCTCCAAGTACCCCCAAACCCATTCCTTATGACCCCTTAATGGCCTCCTCCAAGTCCTAAACCTGATTCTCTTCCTCTCACAGTTGTCCTCACCGCACATCACTTCTGGGCATTCCTCTCTCCCCACACCTGGCTGTGACCTTGGTATCCTCACACCCCCTCCCCTGTTCTTGAAGGCAAGCCCTGGCCCTCCTCTAGCCAGGACTTTCTGTGGCCCTCATATTTGCTCCATCTCTTTGCTTCCCCAACTCTAACACCCATCACACTCTATGGTGTTTTCCATAGACTCATGCATCTCCTCTTCTAGACTGTGGAGTCTCTCAGAGCAGTGGCCATGTTTAGCTTACCTATTGTTGCCTCTCCAAAACCCAGCACCTGGCAAGTGCATTTTAACTATTGAATGACTACATGAATAAATGAATTCATCAATCAGTGAGTGAAAGAGCCAATGAATGGATGAATGAGTTTGCTACTCTCAGAGCCTCCAAAATTCAACCTGAGGTAGTGACCAAAGTTCCAGAACAAATGAAAGTTTTCAGTCTCTGCCCTGGGCTTTCTTTCCCAACCTCCTCAAGGGTGCTGGAGGCTGTTGTGTTTGAACTCCTGGGGTTAAGGTCAGCCTTCCCACTGGCCTCCCCTTCTCCCCACCCCAAGAGCCACCTGTCCAACCCTGCTCTGGGTCCTCAGCAAGATCCAGCCAGGAATCATTATGCAGGCTGTGCCCAGGAAAAGGAAGTTCCCTTCCTTTCATGGAGCTAATGGTCAAACTGACAGCAGAATTCATAAGCCAAGGCTGGTTGAGCCAAGGTCAGCCCTCGGGGGCTCAGAGAAGTGCTCTGAGGAGGAATAGGGGAAGTGAGACTAGGGCAGAGCATTGTAGAAGGGAGCTCTAACTAGCTAGGAAAGCCATTTCAGCCTAGGTTGTCCTTGCCAAGATGCTAAGCTTTATCCTGATGGAAAGACAAAAGTCTTTCTTCAGAACCTGTAGCTCTTAGGTTGTGATTGGCTATGAACTACAGAAAATGCCTCCACAGAAGCTGAAACAAAACACAGTTTATTTCCCCATATACAAAAGGTCCAGAGGTGAGGAGTCCAGGGCTGGTTTAGCAGTTCCTTCAGTGTCTCCAGCACCTTCGGGCTTTCCCTCTGCCATTCTCTGTGTGTGGCTTTTCTTCTCATAATCACAAGAAGGCTGCTCCAGCTCAGTCCTCACATCTGCATTTCAGGAAAGCAAGGAGAGAGAGGTGAGAAAACCTCATGAGGGCTCTTCAGCTGTGTGTCATCGCTCAGAGCCCTGCTACTTAGCTGTCCTTAGCTCTGAGGTTAGCTAAGTGCGTTGCCTCTCTCCAAACTCAGAGTTTGGAGTTAAGTATGGATAAACAGAGGGAGAGACATTGAGTAAACCACTGTCCATGTCTGTCACAGAATCCCGAAACATGAACTAGATCAGAAGGAACTGCTTTGGTAGGAGCAGGGCTCTGCTGACTCTGGCTCCTGCTCTCCATTGGTTCATGGCTGATTAGGTACCTTTATGTAACCTTGGGGTGCCTGGGAACCCAGTTCAAAAAACCTTGCTCTATGCCAAAGGTCAGCAAACCTTTTCTGAAAGGAGCCAGATAATAAATATTTTAGGCTTTGAAGATCATGTGAAGTTTTTGTTACACATTCTTCTTTGTAGTGCTTTGTTTTTTTAAACCTTTAAAAATTAGCAGTTCCTAACTCAAGGGGCCATATAATAACAGTCCATAAGCCAGATGTGGCCCAAGGGCCATGGTTCTCCAACCCCTGCTCTAAAGGATCCTGGGGCACAGAGTTTGGGTACAGAGTGAAGGATGGCAGCAGAGACTGGGAGCCCAGGAAGGAGGCTCTTAGAGATATTCAGTCGCTGGACAAAACTGTCTCAGGTTAGGTCTCTTGGACTCCAGCTTCAAAAAAAAAAAAAAA
>ML102736.1:0-14028 GCA_003697995.1 Taxidea taxus jeffersonii
AAAAAAAAAAAAAGATACTCAACATCACAAATCATCAGGGAAATGCAGACCAAAACCACAATGAGAGACCATCTTACATCTCTCAGAATGGCTAGAATCAAAAAGACAAGAAATAACAAGTGTTGGTGAGGATACCGAAAAAAAAAGGAACCCTAGTACATTGTTGGTAGGAAAGCAAACTGGTGCAGCCACTGTAGAAAACAGTATGGAGGTTCCTCAAAAAATTACAAATACAACTACCGTATGATGCAATTATTTCACCACTGGGTATTTACCCAAATAAAATGAAAACAGGAATTCACACACCCCTATGTTTGTTTATTTACTTACTTTTTAAAAAAAGACTTTATTTACTTGACAGAGAAAGACGGTGAGAGAGAAAACAGAAGCAGGGGGAGTGGGAGAGGGAGAAGCAGGCTTCCTGCTGAGCAGGGAGCCCGATGCAGGGCTGGATCCCAGGACCCTGGAATCATGATCTAAGCCAAAGGCAGATGCCTAATGACTGAGCCACCCAGGTAACCCACCCCTATATTTACTGCAATATTGTTTACAATAGCCAAGATATGGATGCAACCCAAGTGTCACCTTCAACGGATGAACAGGTAAAGATGATGTGGGGGAATGGGCGTACGCGCACACACACACACTGGGATAGTACCCAGCCACAAAAAGAAAGAGTTCTTGAAGGTATAATGCTAAGTGAATAAAGTTAGGCAGGAAAAGACAAAATACCGTGTCATTTTACTTCTATGTGGAATCCAAAAAACAAAAACAAAGGGGAAACAGACCCATCAATACAGAGAAAACTAGTTGTTACTACTAGAAGGGAGATGTTTATGCAGATGGGCAAAAGGGGTGAAGGGGACTAGAATGTACAGGCTTCCAGTACAGAATGAGTAAATCACAGAGACAAAAAGTACAGCACAGAAAATACAGCCAATGATATTAGAATAGCACTGTATGGTAACAAATGGTAGCTACACTTGTGATGAGCATGGCGTTATGTTGTACACCTGAAACTAAAAAAACAGTGTCAACTATAACTTTTCAACTATAAAAAAACTTTAGTTAAAATAAAACTTCTCCATTTTTTCTCAGTGAAAAATTGAGTCTCTGACCTAATAACTCACTAGGGAAATGTTCACTTCAAAACTTTGAAGATATTATATATATATACATAAATAATTTACATATATGTATGAGCAAAAATATTGGGAACTCACTAGGCCCTTAAAGTAGAGGGATGAAGTAAATTGGGGGAAACACAAACAAAAATAATTCGTTCATTGAGTAACTATATACCAAGCATAAAAATGCAATCAACAGGGTTGCCTGGGAGGCCCAATCAGTTAAGTGCCTTAGGCTCAGGTCACTCCTGGATCAGCTCCTAGGATGGAACACTGCTTTGGGCTCCCTGCTCAGCGCAAACCTGCTTCTCCCTCTCCATCTCCCCTTCACACCTTCCCCCATCCTATGCATGCTTGCTCTTTCTCAAATAAATAAATGAAAAAAATGAATAAAATCTTAAAAAAAAAAAAAGCAATTATAATTCTTGGATCCCTAACATCATTAAGCTTATATATTTAGGGAATAGGGGTGGGACGCCTGGGTGGCTCAGTAGGTTAAGCGGCTGCCTTCGGCTCAGGTCACGATCCCAGCGTCCTGGGATCGAGTCCCACATCGGGCTCCTTGCTTGGCTCGGCAGGGAGCCTGCTCCTCCCTCTGCCTCTGCCTCTGCCTGCCTCTCTCTCTGCCTGTGCTCGCTCTCGCTCTCTCTCTAACTTTATTAGTTATAAATAAATAACATCTTAAAAAAAATTATTAAAAAAAAAAATTATTTAGGGAATAGGGGAAAGGGGAGGAGGGGATACCAAATGGAAATGTTTTTCTGGACTAAAGCAAAATGATAAAAACCAGAGAAAGTCACTACATTTTGTATTAAGTCTAAATTGTCAAAATGTTCTATTATGAAACTATCTCCTGTTTTAAAAATTAAAATCTTCTAATTTCATGTTTTTGAAAACTTTTCCTTGGCTAATTATTATCTGTTGTATATTTTTTGAAATTTTATTCATTTGTGACCCACTGGCACATCATCTAGACTTGTCAGGGATTTTCCTGGCAAAGTGCTTTAGACAAAAGGGTTAAACTGAAAATGCCATCATCCTTAAAAAGAAAATTAACATGTATTTATGGACAAAAACCCGAAAGCACATTAAAAAATTCAAGTTATTTTGCCTAGCTTTCTGTGTGGTCAAACCTATTCTTCCTCTAAAATACATCACAATACAGCACTGCCATCTGCATGAAGAAACTTGTTTAAAGGGTACAACCCTTGCTATGGTGAGTGCTGTGAAGTGTGTAAACCTGGCAATTTATAGACCTGTACCCCTGGGGCTAATATTATACATTAATAAAAAAATAAATGGTACAACCTGATGACGATCATTCCCCTCTTTTAGCAAGAGTGGCACTCATTGTATTTATGTAATTTAACTTTTTCTCTACATCCATGTGTATCTTCTCACATGCAACATTTTGATATAGGAATGTGTTTACATAGTCTTAATACCTACAAGTGCTTTGTACAAAACAGATAAATATATATGCTAAGCTGGACAAGGAATACCTAACAAGTAGAGACAACAGTTTTAAGCCTCTCAGGATTGATAATGTTGAAAATAATTATAAAATAATAAATTAATAAAGTACTGAATTTATTTTCTGATGTTTTACCTTAAAAACAAATCACTAAATGCATTGTACAGAGCTGCTATTGTCTATCTAGAGTTCACAAACATTCTCTGGAAGATTTACATGTTCTTTTTAAAAAAGATTTTATTTATTTGAGAGGGGGGTAAAGCAAGAGAGCATGCATGCAGGGTGGGGGGCAGAGGGAGAGGGACAAGCAGACTTCACACTGTGTGTGGAGTCTAATGCTGCGCTCTGTCCCAAGACCCCAAGATCAAGACCTGAGCTAAAATCAAGAGTCAGACACTTAAGCGACTGAGCCACCCAGGTGCCCCTTACACATTCCCCTAATAAGCGTGTGAAAGATTCTACAAGTTTTATAACACTTTTTCCTCCAAATAATGGCAACCGCTATGTGAGCAGTAGAGTTAACTTCAGGTACTTATTACTAGTCTTGAAGAGGAAAAACCCAGGGAAAGGTGATTCTGATACATCTTCTTTATAGATACAGCTGATCTTTAAGTAACATGGGCTTGAAGAGGACGGGTCCACTCATATGTGCATTAAAGAAAATATATACACAGTACAGTACTACAAAGGTATATTCTTGATTTTTAAAATAACATTCTTTTACCTAGAAAGTTTACATGAGAATATAGTATGTAACATATGTTATATAAAAAATAGGTGTTCCTCAACTTTGTCAACAGTAGGCTACTAGTAGTTATGTTTTGGGGAGTCAGAAGTTATACACGGATTTTCAACTGCATGAGGGGGTAGTGGTGGTGGTGTTACCCCTAACCCCTACGCTGTTCAGGGGCCAACTGTACTGTTTGCAGAGAAACAAAGAAGTGTCTCACCAACACAGAATGAACACATGAATAAAACAGAACTCTCTTTTAAATCAGGCAGAATAATCAGCACCCCCTCTCCAGTTTTTTTCAAACATGATAGATTTTTCCAGAGTAAAGTCTTATGCACCCTGGAGTATGTATACATTTGATATGAGAGCTACTGTGACTTCAGGATAAAAACCAAAACGTACTACTCCCACTCACGTAGAAAACTAGAAATGCCAAATCCTCAGGGAGACTGTTAATTTTTTCAGTAACAAATAGAACCGTGATTTTGATAAACCAGTATCATTTTTTTAAAAACCAGTATCATTTCTAACTGTTTAATTTTAAAGCTGGAAAAAAATGCTGAAGGATCATCTAGTACAATCCTTATGGTGTTAAGAGGCAGGGGGAATAGGTGTATAGAGACAGAAGAGGGGATTAATCAATAGCAGCGGAGGAACAAGAACCACACCTAAGATCCCTCTTAGAGAGCAGTAATGAAGTATGGAGATCTATTTGGGCCACATAGCCAAACTGTGCTCATTAACTTCCTAGGTCACACAACGTCATCCACCTAAAATGGTTTCAACCCCAGGTAACACATTTAAACAGGAACCTTTTATGCAGGCACTATTCCCCCCTACTGTCATTTTTACCCTGTGGTTTATGGTATAGTAAGGATACGGCCATTAAAACCCATCTTATTCACCTCTGAACATGCTAAAAAGATGCTAGCTTTCTAGAGAAAGACTAGATGTGTAAATCCAGGTCACTCTCCCACCATAAAAATGACACAAGAAACAACTGAAATACTTATTAAAGATCAACAAAGAATGAAGACATAATAGAAAGAAACAGTGCCACCAGTAGTAGCATACTCCCCATTATAAAGTCCAGGGTTATGTTTATGTATTTTTCAGAGATTAAACAAGTTAGTGATACAATGCAGGTGACAGAGGCAGTTATAGGAAAACTGGAAGTAACTGTATCAATATACTCCTAAGACTAAGGAGACTAAGCTTGCTCCAAGTTTCTTAAACTAGGACTACCTTTACTGAGATAGTGTTAAGGGCAAAAAGTTAAATATCAATTAACAGGCATCATCACATCTTCATTTTCTTTTCTTTCCCTAATTTCGAAGCTGATCTCTTCTAAAGCAGGCCCCAAATTCCCAAAGATAAAGCTTTGTGATTTTTTTAAAATTTTAAGTAGGCTCCACGCCCTACGCCAACAGGAGGCTTGAACTCACAACCCTAAGATCAAGACCTGAGTGGAGATTAAGAGTTGGACACTTAACTGAGCTACCCAGACACCCTAATCTCTGATTTTTAATAATTTTTTAAAAAAGATTTTATTTATTTGACAGAGATCACAAGTAGACAGAGAGTAGGCAGAGAGAGAGGAGGAGGCAGGCTCCCCGCTGAGCAGAGAGCCTGATGCGGAGCTCGATCCCAGGACCGTGAGATCATGACCTGAGCCGAAGGCAGAGGCTTCAACCCACTGAGCCACCCAGGCGCCCCCCCAATCTTTGATTTTTAAAACTTTGTTTTTCCTTTACTGTTAAGTTTATATACTATTTAATGTGCTACAATACTTACTACTCATCAGTTACTGTTTGGCAAACTTAAAACCATGTATAAGAACACATACTCAAAATTCATTCACTTCATTAATGGTACTGATTAACCACAGGCTGATATGTATTTTTTTCACCACAGCATTTACTGTGAACAGTTTGACCCTTCTGGTCTCTCTCCCCCAAAGTGTAACCTTTTTCTTCCCCTGCCCCCAAATATAAATAGAACCTGCCTTGCCAACTGATGAAAGCAGTAATCTCCATCAGAACTATTAAACTACCAAAGACTTAACACCACAGCCACCCTGCCCAATATTCAACTATAATAAAAATGCCAAAAAAATTCAATTCTGAATTTACAATTCTTTGAAACATTTTCCTACCTTCACACTGGTTCCTTGGAAGAATCTTCCACCTTGTTTTTATCACATTTTCCAAAATTTGTAGTCCATAATACTGAAAATTGGAGAATAGAAACATGTGAATATACTGTTATAATACTGGCAACTTTCAGGATTCACAAATGGACAGACATTCACACATTTACATCTAAAGTTTCAAAAACATTATGCTACCAAGTTTAATTACATATATTAAACAAGGATCTATTCACCCATATACTGAGTTTTCATGCATTTTCCTCATTTTATTGTTTACTACTCTATTTAATGTCCTGCTGTTTATATACATGCTCACACCAGGAGGAAGAACCAAATAAAAAGCCCTTTAAGCAGCCAAATGGGCTTATCTGTAGAAGGAAAAGTAGCAGCCAGATATGAATTCACAGCATAAATGACTGCTCACAGGCTCACGTACTTTAACACGACCAGGCTCCTAAGAATTTAGCAGCTTGGATGCTCTCAAGCTTCCTACCATCTTCTAGGAGTTGTAAGCTCTTGGCCAAGTATTAAAGTATTGTCACAGATACTTTCTATAGAAAGTGTTTATAAACATCTCTGGTGTGTTACTTAAGGAGCAGCAAGACAACCCACGGGTTTAATTTTAAATTTTAATCCCACCCTTACAGTTGCTATTTCTACTAATTTAAAGATAAACTTTTGTGCACAGTCAAAAATACACAAACGCATGTTGCAATCTGTTTTTACCTTTCAGGTATTCCTTCCTAAATATAAAACTCTTAACTAAAAAATAAGAAAATAAATACAGATACCACTTTCAAGCCATTTTGTCCCTCCTGCTGATTACTCACTCTAAATAGTCAACAACATTCACAACAATTTAAAATGCTATAGGAGTTACTACCCAAAATTATTACCATGACCAATTAGTGTGGATAGACAGGAGGAAGAAAAGGGACAAAACTGTTGTGGTATGTTTCAATTATCTGAAGTAGGGAAGAATGAGCTATAATACCTGAAAGGTAAATTCATTCATATATAGACATAGAACCTCAGATTGCAAGTTTTGGCTGAGAATAAGAGTTCATCTTTAAAATGGTTAGTCATCACACAATAAAATAGGAGCATTAGTATTTCAACCAAAGGGATCATGTGAATGCTCATTTTATCCAAAGCACAATATAGACTGTCCCAAACTACATTGTGCTCAAACAGTAAATGTTTTTGCTGTTTTCTTTCATTTTAACATTTCATACTTTTCAAGAAAATTTTGCCATTTCAACTAAAATCCTACATTTGCACAACATTCCTTAAAAAGACTTCCAAAATAAAAACAAGGCCAAAGCAAAATTCTGAAATTACAAATTTGATACCATCAAAGGGTTTCATAATCAGCAGTAAATACTGAAACTTTCTAACCTGCTCATTTACAATCCCCTTTATAGGTCTAGGTCTCAGAAAAATATCAACAGGCAAAAAAGGTTTCTGACTGACTGAAATTTTAAATTAACTTTTGAAAACATACTACCTTAAAAACTTTGAATTTTATAGACACGAAGTAACACTGTCAAAGTTTTACAAAGTCAAAACTGCACTTCTTACAATATATCCTCTTGTTAATTCTTAACCAATTAAAAAAATCTTTAAAAAACTAAAAATCCACCATAAATACACCAGTAAGCAGCAGTAATCCCAATGGTAATTTCACCCTATTTAGCAATGTTTTACAGCTTATGTTATTACTCTGCTTCCTTTATGTTTGATACTTTGTTACCTAATTTACTTACTAACCTCTACTCCCTTCTCCAACTGTAAAATGGCAGCATTAGCTTGCTGAAGATACAATTCATATTTTTCTTTCTGCCAACCCGCTGAGGTAGTAAGCGCAATAAAAGCTTTTCACAAGTTAAGTCAAAGGAATACAAAGATCGCTGTCATAATATTCTAAAACCCAATCTCACCTAAATATTAACACTCCACATATGAAGAGAACTCACATTTTTTGAAATTGAGTGTTTTTGGTTAAAATAATCTTAACTGCTAGCCAAATCTAAGGGCCAATGATAAATGACTATTTTGGAAATATCCATAAATAATCCAAGTATCATTCTAAAGAATTAATTACATTTCTGCTTTACATCTCAGGACTTGAGAAATCCACTGCTGAGTTATGAAGATGAGGGACAGATAACAGCAAAGACTAAATGAAAAAAATAAATGCATGAAATGATCCCTATGGTAGAAATTTCTACTGAGCCCTTAGAAATACTTATTTTATGCATTGAATTCCCCTTTCCCCCCCCACCACCCATGAAACAAAAACAATTGATGAACAGAATTCAGTTAAAGGGAATCAAAAGGGTAGACCTTGTGGAGGCCTGCCGTCAAAGCCTAGCTGTGTCAGTTGCACAGGAAGACACCCCTTTTCTTCCTATTACAAGCAATCAACATAATGGAACATTATGATTAATATCAGGTAGTGTTAACATCTTTAAAGAAAAAAAAATGATTGCATAAAAGCCAAATGTCATAGTGCATAAATTTAGCACCAAATCATTTGTAATTTATGTAAATTGAAGAATTCTTTACCTGTTGCTTTCTTTCTGTTCCTCTAATCATCTCATTTTTCACAAGACAAATTTGAGTTTTTAAAAATACTGTTGATAAATCAACTTAAACATTAGTAATGTCTGTCAGTATAAAAAGCAAAATTTACCAGGCAAGCAAACAGGCAAACACTATTATGTTACTTAAGGTTAGCACTTTGAGGAAGTTCTGGACTGTATTTTTGCCCTAAAATTTACAAGATGTCAAAACTAATTAGTATTTTAAAACTGTTAATTAATACAGTCTGATTTCAGAAACAGATGTGAAAATGGCTATTTTCTGTTTTAACACAATGTATACCAAGTGGAAATCTTGTGTGTATTAAACAGAATGCCATGCATGGTATTTTATTACTTTAAGGCAGTTTAAAGAGAAGTGTGAATCATCAAGCCTAAAACAGTCAAAACACATTTTGATCAACCCTTCTGTTCAAACTAGGAAAAAAGGACCCAAATTATAACATTTTTCAATTGCAAATAAAAACTGAGTGCTGTCCCATTAAAAGCATTGGTACCATGGAGCAGGGTTTTATGCTGCCCACACAACTTGGTGTTGGAGGTGCCTAGCCTGTATTATATTGATTACTTGCCCAAAATAATTCCTCTGATGTTATGTTTCATTTCTGAGTAACATTCAGAATTTATGCTACTTAGATCTGTATACATACTCTAAAAACAAAAACAAAAACAAAAAAGCAAGCAAAAAAGCCACCTTGCATACTAGTCCCAATTACAAAACTTCATTCATAATTCTTAGGACTATTTGCAAGAATTAATTCTATGTTTAAGACTAAAATTTGAAATAAGTTAACAATATTAAATAATTTGAGATAACAAATGCTAATACTAAAAATGAGATACCTTCCTCAAAGTTTATGACTGGAAGAAAAGAAGAAATAATGGATTTTAAAACCACCACTTGCTTACTTTCGTGTTCATATTCTGTGAAAATTCCAAAATTGTGTCGACTCTTGTCCACGCATCAGGATGCTCCTTTAAATGTGTCAGTACTTCTTGAGCCATTCTTTGCTAAAATATTATATGAAAATAATTTTAAGCTCACTTGTTCTTTTTAATCATTCATTAAAATGGTATTGAGCAAGGCACAAATCCTAATACAACAGTGATTCTAACTTTCTGAAACACTCAATAAATAATCAGTCCATACAGAAATAAAAATGTATCCATTACCACTCTTAAACTTCAATTTAAAATGGGAATATATCTCTCTGAAACAGAGTAGTTTTTTTTTGCAATCTACTTTAGCATTCTCAAAATGGAGCTTAAACCCAACCAATACTAACAAAATTTCTCTAATGTACAGAAGTTCTTAGCAGTTAACAACCAAGTGACAGCAACACATAAAAATTCATTTATACTTAAATATACCCACAGATATATATAAAACACGGAGACACTGAAACCCTTTAAAGTCTCTTAAATTTATTATAAATATCTTTTGTCCATTCTCTGAAAATCTTCTAAATTTCATATCAAATCCTAGCTTATTTTGAAAATTTCTATTTTCTGGGGCACCTGGGTGGCTCAGCAGGTTAAGCCTCTGCCTTCGGCTCAGGTCATGATCTCAGGGCCCTGGGATGGAGCCCTACATCAGGCTCTCTGCTCAGGAGGGGGCCTGCTTCCCTCCCCCTACCGGCCTCTCTATTTGTGATCTCTGTCAAAATAAATAAATAAAAATCTAAAAAAAAAAAAAAAAAGAAAAGGAAACTTCTGTTCTTGTATCTTTAAGAGTTCATGTATTTGAGAGTGAGGAAAGCATGAGTGTGCAGAGAGAGCTAGAGGGAGATGGGCAGAGGGAGAGAATCTCAAGCAGACTGCACTGAATGGAGCGGACGGGAGTGGGTTTGATCCCAGGCTCCTGAGATCATGACCTGAGCTGAAACCAAGTGTCAAACATTTAACCCACTGGGCTACCCAGGCACCCCTGATTTCATCTTTAAAATGCAAAACGAGGAATAAAAACCTATATAGCCATCATCTACAATTAACAAATGGAAAACCCCTTTATACCTTTTCTCCAGTGCCATTTCCTTCCTTTGTTCCTTCTTCAGAGAGAAGGACTTTCATGAATTTGGGGTCTTTTCCTGTCCATATTTTCTCAGCATGTGCATAAATTTCATGGATGATACAGTTCTGTGGTCACTAAATTTTATATAAATAGTAGACTATAAAAACACTACAATCTGCTCTTTTCATTTGACACTTTCCCTTAGCTTTATATATTAAGGTGTAATAGACAACTGAATTTTAGAGATCTAGCCATGCTGACACTATGTATCTAGCCTCTTCATTTTAACCATTATAGTTTAATGATATGAACACATTTTATCAAAGGCTGCTAATTCTATTGATTTTTTTGAAGAACAGCTTAATCTTTTCACCTTTAAAGGCAGTTTTATAGCTCAACTGGATTCTCCCCTAATTACCTTAGTTCTATCACATGTAAGTAAAAAGTTTGATAATTTTTAAGTATATCTTTGTTAGATTGATTCAGCTTGGTCAAGGCTTTAATTCTACAGGTTATAAAGCAAGCACCCAAGAGGGTGAAAGATACATTCATTCTAATTTCTTTTTTCTTAAAGATTTTATTTATTTGAGAGACAGAGATCACAAGTAGGCAGAGAGAGAGGAAGGGAAGCAGGCACCCTGCTGAGCAGAGAGCACAATGCGGGGATTGATCCCAGAACCCTGGGATCGAGACCTGAGCCAAAGGCAGAGGCTCACTGAGCCACCCAGGCTCCCCATATTCATTCTAATTTGAACCATCTCTGACAGACACCTCAAAATCCTTAACTCAGGTTTTATTCTAATTTACAAAAAAAAAAAAAAAAAAAAAGGTCCCTTATTTTGGCTTTGATGTTAAGAATTATTTTCCTTAGGTAGCAGATACAGTGGTTTCCCCATCAACTAACTAGCAATATACACTGCTTATTGTTTAGAAGAAAACTGAAAATACACACCCACTATGTAATGGGTTTTTTGTTTTGTTTTTAACGATTTTATTTATTTGACAGAGAGAGAGCACAAGTAGGCAGAATGGAAGGGAGAAGGAGAAGCAGGCTCTTCACTGAGTAGGGAGCCCAACGCCAGGATAGATCCCATGACCTGAGCCAAAGGCAGACACTTCACTGACTAAGCCACCCAGACGCTGCAAAGTAGTGCTTTTGTACCTTGACAACACTACCAGAACCACCATGGAACTTGGAAGAAAAAAGAGCTGACTGGATTACAATCTATAAGTACAGGGTTAGAGCTAGAGTATAAGCTCTTAAAATACATATATTTTGATTAGATTTTGTTAAGGGACTAACAGTTTGTTTGTTTTTTAAGATTTTATTTATTTATTTGACAGACAGAGATCACACAAGTAGGCAGAGAGAGGAGGGGAGCAGGCTCCCTGCTGAGCAGAGAGCCCGATGTGGGACTCGATGTGGGACTCGATCCGAGGACCCTGGGATCATGACCTGAGCCGAAGGCAGCAGCTTAACCCACTGAGCCACCCAGGCATCCCAGGACTAATAGTTTTAAGGAGTCGTAATTATGCTATATAATGACAAAAAGCAGAAATAATAATGATCTGAGTTATCTCGGGCCAAAGCACACTTGATGAATTTTTTTTAACTTTTTTTTTTTTTAAAGATTGTATTTATTTATTTGACACAGAGAGATCACAGGCAGGCAGAGAAAGAGGAGGAAGCAGACTCCCCGCTGAGCAGAGAGCCCGATGTGGGACTCAAGCCCAGGACCCTGAGATCATGACCTGAGCCAAAGGCAAAGGCTCTAACCCACTGAGCTACCCATGAGTCCCATTAATCAATGTTTTGATTCTCTCCCAAAGAATATCTAATTAGATCTATTCATTTCTCACTAGCTATACTTGCACATAAAATGGAAACAAATATCAAGAACATGAGGTATATCAAAGATCCATGCCTAGTAAAAGTTACTTGGTCATGATACTCTATTAGAGGTTTTGAAATGATGACAACCGTACACAGAAGTGAATACTCACCACACTATTATCATTAACACTGCATAAATCATGTCATTTCCTTTTAGGCATCCTTTTACTCTATGAAGTCACTTCTAGAATTTGTATCTTAGTTTCTATTTTGTTCCTAACCCCACAATCCTTACACAATATTCTTTTATTAACTTAGAACTCCAGGAGGGGTTAAAAAAAGACACAAAAGGAAACTAAAGAAGGAGAAAATTTGGTATCTCCCTGTGTTACTTACTGAATGGTGAAAGTATTTTAGTTGCTAAGCAATAGATTAAGAGTTCAAGTCACTTAACACAGCACTGGAGAAAACACCCAACTCTTCCATATATTTTTTCCCCCGCTGGCTGCCTAACTTGGGTAAAAATAGAAAAATACTTAGAAGACAGTTATAATGTTACAGTGTTAAATATCCTTCTATACTGCCCATTTGGACATAAGCTCCGGGTATAGATTAAAACGTCCCACTCTAACAATCTCTTCCCCTCTAAAATTAATATAATCCTTAAAAAAATTAGCTTCCTCTGAGTTTTAATGTTTAATTAACATAATTTCTATAGCTGCCATTTTTAGCACATACTCCATGAAATTGGAAAAAAAAATAAGAAATCACACTGTATTTTAAAACAATGATTTTGTACCATATGCTAAATCTTCTTCATTATACTTCCAAAAGTACCCTTTAAACAGAATGCCTCTAAGTATGAGGTACCATAACAGGTGCTTTTACAAACCCTACTACCTTCTAGTCTCCTGTAAGGTAGCTAAGTTTGTAGCTGACACTCTAAAGCAGTAACTAGAAAACTTACTGGACAACTAAGATAACCATCATCATGACAGCTTTTTTCTTTTTACTCACAATAAATCCCCAAAGAGGTGGCATATGAAAAATCCACTAGAACTAGAAGTGTAAAGATACACCTTTAGAAAAAAGGTTTTTAGCTGACTTTAAGCTCTAAGCCTCCACTTCCTTATCTATAACAATGAAAAATATCAGTATGCAACTATCTTTATGTAACTGATCTGTCCTATGGTATAAGTAGACATAAAATTCTTACTTTGGGGAAAGTTTATTTTGCCCTGATAAATAGAAAACACTTTCCTAAGTCTACATTTTATTTAATCAAATTTAAAACAAATCATTAAATCTCAATAATGTGAAACATTATTAAAAGCAGTAGCAGCGGGGCGCCTGGGTGGCTCAGTGGGTTAAGCCACTGCCTTCGGCTCAGGTCATGATCTCAGGGTCCTGGGATCGAGTCCCATATCGGGCTCTCTGCTCAGCAGGGAGCCTACTTCCCTCCCTCTCTCTCTGCCTGCCTCTCTGCCTACTTGTGATCTCTGTCAAATAAATAAATAAAATCTTAAAAAAAAAAAAAAAGCAGTAGCAGCAGCACCACTAATATATATATATATATTTTTTTTAAAGTCTTTTTTTTTTTTTTTTTTAAAGTAATCTCTATACCCAACATGGGGCTTGAGCTCTCATCTGTGAGATCAAGAATCACATACTCTTCCAACTGAGCCAGCCAGGCACCCTACTACCAATATATTCCTCATGATAAAAATTACTGTTACTTCTTAGTTATAAGCCTAGAAGAACACTGGTCTGTGTTTATCCTCATACTTTTAGATGTTGTGAGTCATGTTAAAAAGAACAAAGATTTAAACAGCAGTAGCAGCTAAGTGATGTGACAAAATTAAATGCCCATCTTTCTAATGGCTGCAAGACTGGAGCTTCTAATATATTCAAAGCTGAGCTCAAACTTACTTGTATACTTTCTTCCAAAAGCAGCTGCTTTCTACACATGCATGCTAGAATAAAATGAAGCTTAAAGCTCCACGTTGAATATAGAGCACAAAGAAACTACTACATTGTATGTGTAATACATATAGATAGAATACCTTTTCAGGAAGGCTTTTGAGACAATAATGT
>ML102736.1:14428-31112 GCA_003697995.1 Taxidea taxus jeffersonii
ACACACACACACACGTTGGATTTCAGAGGAAGTCGAAATATTTATGCACATGCTAGTATTTATACATACATTTTTGGACCATCTATAAAAGATACAATTTCTACCTTTCAGGTTTCTAAACAGTAAGATAGCACTCAGGGCGTAAGTATGCAAATACAAACTAATATCTTGAAGATATAAATAACTTCCCATGTACTAACCAGACATCATCTACTAGAAATATAATATTTTGGTAACAAAATTTTACTGGTTTTTGTCACATCACCTCAAGGTGTTTAAATCCAACAGAAAATTTCACTCAAAACTCTTCATGTGATTAAATCCACAGAGTGAAGAATCAAGATTGCCCAGTTTCTAGTAACATCAACAACTAAAAAATTTATGAATATTCCTGTCTTGTCTAACATTCAATTGGTTGTTTAAAAACTTTAATCTGATCAAAACATGGATTATGTGTAAGATAACTGCCTATAGTAACTGACCACTTTTACAAGTCTTAAATTCAAGTAACTTAAGATGCTCAGTATTGCTGGACTTTTAAAAGGACTTTTATCAGTGAAGTACTTCTGTAATTTAAATGTTTCAAAAATACAAGAATCTTTTAACTCCAAACATATTACATACACAGAAGATATACAATCTTTAGTATCTATAAAACATTTAACACATTAGGGTCTATCTTTCATTAAATTGGCTAAAGGTTTCTTAAAGACAGAACAATAAGAATATATCCAAAACATCTCATTCTAACCATGTCAGAATATAATGCATACAATACAGTTTCTCCAGACTGCTTCTCACTGGTTAATATATAGTTCTAATTTAACATAAACTATGCAACACTTTTTAAAAAGGCGATAATTTAAAATCTTACTATAAACCAAATAATACCGCAATAATGTTAAAAAGTTTTGCTCAACTACTTTACCTGGGCTCCTTCTCCATGGTATAAGCAATTCACCACATTGTCTAAAAGGTTGATATCCAATTTTTGGCTGAAATCGAGCAGCTGACGAGCTGCATGGTCTGCTAACATTGTCATAATTGCTGGCATAGATTACTGTAAATAAAAAAAAAAAATTTAAGGCGCCTATGAAATTTTGGTATTACCAGCCAGAAACTTTCTACTCGTTATTTTACTTCAACCATGTTCTTACAAGTATTATAATGAATATTTTTTAGAGACTACTTAAGTAACAGTAAAAGCAACTAAATGCTGAGGATACTTAGCTACTCCATACTGCTTTTGTTAAGGTCCATTCAACTTTTCTAGTGTCTACTTTAAATTAACAGAAAAATCTTACTGTTCTACTAACATTTAAATAAAATTACTCCTAACCTGTTTTAATGGAACCATTATTATAAATTTATGGCCCTAAAAACTGAAACAGTTCAAAGTCTTAATCTCAGAATTTTAGGTACAGATAAAGTTTAAGTGGATTTCCCTCTTCCTAAATAGGGCCTTCTATTTCAGTAGAAGCTCCCTTCCCTGTATATTACCTTAATTTTTAGGATATACTGAAAAAACAGGAAGATGCTAAAAGCTAAATGTGGTACCCAAGTTTTCTTACTGTATATACCAATTACTAGCAGAACTTAAAATTTCTAAATTCAAGCCATCTATTTATTTCTTTCAACACTCAATGAATTTGGAGGTTAAAATTCCTTGAACAAATGTCTAGAAAAACACTTTAAGGTAATAACTTAAACTTTTTTTTTTTAATTCCGAGGTATTCACTGGCAAGGTAAAAAACTGTAAAAGCTTGCCAACTATTTTCCAAATAAAAACAAATTCTATGATAACAGAAAAAAGAACTTCTTCACCTCATATAACGCACTGGCTAAAACTGATCAGCTCATCCGCAATGTTACCCTTTTAAGAGGATTCTAATCCAAGATGCTGGCACACATTCACGTTTCTTTTACCCAGCCTTATAAAAATCTTTCCTTTGCTCTTTCTTCAAAGCCAGTGACACTTGAGTCTGGCCGGCTAAATCAGAACTCCTTAACCTTTTTGGGTCAAGATGCCTTACAATCAGAAGAACACGATAGCTCCTACTAAATTTTAAAAATTCACAATTCTGTATACAATTACAGAAAATCCAGGACACCCTGAGAGCCATGCATAAAACCTCAGGTTAAGAACCACTGGTTGACTGTAGTTGGACCCAATAAGGTTGGCTGGTCATCTCTACTTCTCCCCCTCTTAAAAACCTTCCAGGCTCAGGAAACGGGCAGGATTTGATTACATTATGTTTGATAGAAAAAACATTATTTCTTGGCTACTTGAGAGCAGTTTTAAAATGTTAACAACACTGGCAGCAATTTCAATTTTAACGCAAATGCTTTACTTAATGATAATGCCAACTGCAAAAAAATTAAATATAAATGGTGAGTCAATAAGTTAGAGATAATGTAGAAATTGAGAAATTAAGAGTTCCAAGAATTTTGATTCCTCTGAAATCTTTCAGCCCATTACTGACAGCAATACTAATGAGATCTCAAACATTTTATAGCAACTACTGTGCTTTTAATACCGAAATATACCTGACATGCATCAACAAAAATCTGACCTACATATGAATATAAAAATGGGAATATACATATTCCACCGACCTGTATAAATTTCCTGCATCTTATACCATAAAATTTTAAGAATCTGAACAGTCTTAAAAACTGAGGTTGAAAAACAATGCCCACAAAGCACCAAGATGTACATATCAAAAGTTTTAAATTCTTGGTTAAAAACTGAACGAACTTTTCTCCTATGTATTCCTACCATAATTTAATAACCCAAACAACAAAGAACTTGACTATAAAAAGCATTGTCTTTACAAGAGTTCTTCGAGCTAAATTCTTGTGAAAAATCAGATTTAAAATAAAATCTCGAGTTATAAACAGTAGTTTGCCATCCTCAGAACTAGCTGCTATCTTCGAAATGACCTACCTAATCTTGAACTGTACAGAAATGGCGGCTTTCTGGTCAATGCCAAGCACATTTAGTCCCCCAAATCAAACAGCTTCCAAAACATTCTTTCCACTAACAGCAGTGTCCCACACGCTTAAGATACACAATCAGGCAGATAGCAAACAGCCATCGCGGGAGAGCGTGAAACCACAATCGCTTTCTTTTCTCCTTGGGACACTCAATCCTAAAATCCACTCCCTGGATAGCATATACAAGGGATTATCCAGCAATGTGACTCTACAAGTGACTACCAAAATACCTTCACTGCTACTTCAGACTGAATAAGCAGGCAGCTACACACTGCCAGCTCTCATGCAAACCATAACCGTTGCTTTGTGATTGCTAAGTAGTAGGTCAAAAAAACAAGTCGCTACAAGGAGAGACTGCTACTTAGATGTGTGGGCAACTGCCTGCTTCATTCAGTAGAAACACACCTCACTAAGGCCCGCCCTCCCCTCGCTTCCCACCCGAACGGATTTGCAGCAGTTCTAACTATAGCATACCCGAGCACGCACTCACCCCGCCCATACTCGGAGGAGGCATTTAGACCAGGCGCCTGAAGTTCACCGCCCCATTCTCAATGCAGCATGGCCTCTGCCTCATCAGAGGAGGTCCCGGCTAGGCAAATCTTTAAAGCTTCCTCTACTACACTACTTCTTCCCACCCATCCCAAACTCGGAGACATCGGAATGAAGGAGAACCAGGGCATCATCCATCGTACAATGCCAGCAGTAAACGATCTGGCCACTTAACACACTCAACCCCCCCCCCAACAAACTACAGCACGGTATCCCGCTTACAGAACCCTGAACCAGCTAACCTTTCCTATTTCTAAACCTAGACTGCAAAAAAAGATTTCGAGTTTCCCTGCAAGAGGAGGAGGGAGTCGGCAGCCCCTCCCTCCCCCGATCCCAAGCTCTCCACTGAGGGGCCACGTGATGCAGGCGGACGTTTCAATGCTGCTGCACTAAATATTTCTGGAAACTTCCACTCCTAATAATTTACAGAGATGTTCCTGAAATCACCCCAACTTCTCGCTAGCCCCCTGGGCTGGGGAAGCCCTTCCACCCACACACCGGCCCCGCTTCACTATCACGCTCCTCGCCTTCCTCCACCGCCACCCGCACACGCGAATAACCCAGCAAGCGCTAACCTCTCGCGGCCGCCTCCCCGCCTCCATCCCCCAGCGGCAGAAGCGGCTCCATTCAATCGCAGGCTCTGCTGTGGGCCCGCCGCCGCCTCCCGGGCTCGCCTCCCGCTGCCGCCGCCGCGCCCCACGCCGGCCTCCTCCCGCCCGGCCGCCGCCCGACCCTCGGCCCCGAAGACACAGTCGACTTACCCAGAGATTGAACCAACTGCTTCTTCTTTCCTTGTCGGGGGATTAGGGCGAGGGAAAGTGGGGAGGGGGGAGAGGGGAGGAAATCAAGGTGGGTTTCACAGTTTTCCCACCTTAAAAAAAAGGAAATTAAAAAAACGAAGATAAGGGCAAAAAAAGCTCAACAATATTTACTATTTCAGGGATACCCCCCACGACACACACCCACCCGCCCCCCCCAAAAAGGGAAGGGGAATTAATCCGTGGAATAAATGCTCCCGCCTGGCTGGGGAGTGAGGGAAGGGGGAGGGGAAAGGGGTCAAGTCCCAAAGATTCAGCCCCAGGGGGACCCTCCAGCCACAGGCGGCAGCAGAAGCGGCAGGAGTAGGGGGTATAGAGTCCACAAGGTCGGGGGACGCTCTGCTGCCAGTTGCAGTCCGACTCCCCCTACCAAAATACGGCTCCCTCTCTCACGCGGCTCCGGCGCTGGGCCCCCCCACCCAGGCTCGCCTAAACTTTCCCCCCTTCTCCTGCTCCTCAGCGACTGGTGGTTCCCCCCCTCCCCCTCTGGGTGGTTGCACGGACTGCAGCAGCAAAGACTGGAACAGGCACCGCCGCCGGGGTTGTAGCTACTGTTGCTCTTGCTGATGCTGTAGCTCCCGCTGCTCCTGCCGCGGCCGCTGCAGCCGCTTCTCCCCCTCCTCCTAGTGCCTCAAACTCGGAACCGGTTGAAACCGGTTCAGACTGGGAGATTCCATCTCGGTTGAGTTTTCAGCCCATGGCGCCGCGGAGCGTTTGGAACCTGGGCCTCCGCCCCCAGCCCGCCTGCCCATTGGCCGGTCCCAGCCACAGCCGCGCCACCAACCTAAGTCTTATTGGCCAGATCGCCCGTCAATCCCACCTCAAGTCTCCACACGAGCCCGCCGCTTCGGCCCCCGCCTCTTTCCAGCAGCGATTTGCCTGCAGAGGGGGGGGGAGGGGAAGTGGGGCGGGTCGAAAAAGAGCATGGAGGGGGGTGGAGGAGGAGGAGGTGGGGCGAAGAGGTGAGCCCAGCTGAGAAGAGAGCGAAGACAAGCCGCGCGGAGGATTGGTGAGAATGATCTGTCAATCAAGTAAAGCCCGCCCTCGACTTCCCGTCCCCCTCCCGCTGCTCCCCCTCCCAATGCTTAGCCCGCAGGCCCGGCCTTTCCGACCCGCTCATTGGCTGGGCGCCTTTGGTGACGGAGAGGGTGGGGCGCAGCTTGTGAGCTGGTGGTGGCGCGAGTTTGAGCGGGGTGCGCTGCAGCGTTCGCTCCGCTTTCTCCGGAACCATGCTGGCCCGCCCCCGCCTGCTCCCGCCAACTTGCGGGGTGTGATCCCGCGGTGTTCAGGACCCGCCCCCTCAGAAGGGAGCCCCGTTTTGAGGAGGGAGGGCATACCCAGTTGTTTTTATTAATCGGGGAGCGGTGGAAAAAAGGAGTGAAAAGAACGCACCGGAGGCCAGTTGTAGGCCTCGGACCTCTCATCCATTTTAAAGGCCTGGCTTTGGGACCTGGAAGTTGAGGGTGAGAAAAACCCGTGAAAGAGGTTAGGGTGAGAGTGGGGGCATGCACTCTTGGAGCCTCGTGATCTCAGGGTCATGGAAAAGGTACCTGAATGGATCTTGAGACAGGCTTTTTAACTTGGTGTCTCCCGGGGCTAGGATTTGGCTTTCAACAACCAAACCTTACTAGAAACGGAAGACACTGTAATCCCTGTAATTGCTGTAACTTGGGTTTTTTGCTCGATTAGGGTGCCTGCCAACAGCCACCCATCAGGTGCCCTTGATCTGCCCCTACCTTTGACTTCTTTTCAGCATAGCTGCCCTTCACATTCTTCATCATCCCAAATAGTATTTTCTATGAAAGTCACATGCACGTGGCGTTTCACGTGGTTGCCCCGTTTGTTTGTCCCCAAGTGCCCTCCAAATCAGCTTTACCGATTTTTCTATGCTTAAACAGAAAGTAACCCACCAAAATTTTCTAGGCCCATTGTGCCACCAAGAGGTTAATTAATGATTTATTAAATTGCAATTTCAACAGCAGATCTTTTCTCTTGGAATGAACAATGGCTAACACCAAAACTACGTAAGAATAACTCCCTCACAGGGCACTTGGGTGGCTCAGTTGGTTAAGCTTTCGGCTCCCGTCATGATAGTTGGGTTGTGAGATCCCTCTCCCTGCAAACCCTACTCATGTTCGTTCTCTCTCTCTATCTCTCTAACAAAGAAATAAATCTTTAAAAAAAAAATAGTAATTCCCTCACCTTCCAATAAAGAGAAACTCTATAACTCAACTCTTGGGTTTGCCAAAATAGTATTTTTAGATGACTTTGAGGCCTAAGATTTTTATTCATTAACTAACTGAATGATACCAAGCCATATTTAATATATAACATACCTGGTATACACTGGTCATTTGGAATACTTATATTCTATTACCAGAAAAACTGGAGCTGTCCTGTTTTTATTTTTTTTTTTTATTTTTTTAAGATTTTATTTATTTGACAGATCACAAGCAGGCAGAGAGGGAAGCAGAGAGAGGGGGAAGCAGGCTCCCCGCTGAGCAGAGAGTCCAATGAGTCTCAATCCCAGAACCCTGGAATCATGACCAAGGCAGAGGCACCCCATGAGTCACCCAGGCACCCCATGGAACTGTCCTGTTTTTAAAAAAAGACTTTTTTCCTCTACATTCTCAGCTCTTGGCCACCATTCCTTTTTTTTTTTTTTTTTTGATGGCAGACTAATAGGAGTAAAAACTGACTAGGAGTAAGACCTGTTTGTTCAGAGTGTACCCTTGGGCAAGTCACTTCACCTCTTTGGACCTCAGTTTCCTTCTCACCCATCTCACCCATTTAATGAGGCTGACATCATTAATGCCTGTTTGTTAACAGGCATCATTAATGCCTGTTTCTTCCATGAAGGATCAAATGGGTATGAAGGAGCAGTGTGACCCATAAAGCACTCTGTGGATTGTAAAGTTCAAATAGTCTCAGTTTGTTGTCCCTTTGTCTCTTTTCATCTGATCTTTAGATCATATACTAGGAGGTCATCTCTGAGTATCTTGAATCACATGTAAGTATTTAGCCCATCATTTTTGCCCAGAATCTGTCAAAATGGAGTGTTCAATATCAGCTTGTTATTAACAAGTATAAAAAGAAATGATGGGAGCAGATGTTTGATCACTGTATTTTCAAGATAAAATTCAGAACACAGGTCTGATACATCTGATATTTTTTTTTTTCATTACCTTCATTTACTGGAATCAAACAGATTTTAAACCTTGGAGTGAGATGTGGATAAGGAAATATAAATAAACTGTATTGAGTGCCTGCCAGCTGTCTAGCAGGCTGAGACTTTTTGTACAATATTTCACTGAACTCTCATAGTAACCTGTCAGATAGTTATTATTTTGCAATCTCATTCTTGATTCCCCCTCTTCAAACACACATACATAAACATATAGGTACACATCACCTCACAGTAGTTGAGTCAACATTAGAACCTATGTGTTCTTTCTACTCACATTGTCTTACAAAACAATAACATTCATGAGAAATAAGAGAAACAGAAACTCATAAATTCCTTTTTAGCACTTACTACTTATTTCTACTTAAAAAAAGGTTTTTTAAGATTTTACTTTTTTTTAAAGATTTTATTTATTTATTTGACAGAGATCACAAGTAGACAGAGAGGCAGGCAGAGAGAGAGGAGGAAGCAGGCTCCCTGCTAGCAGAGAGCCTGATGAGGCTTGATCCCAGGACCCTGAGATCAGGACCTGAGCCGAAGGCAGAGGCCTTAACCCACTGAGCCACCCAGGTGCTGCCAAGATTTTATTTTTAATAATGTCTGCACCCAACATGGGCCTCAAACTCACAACCCCAAGATCAAGACTCTCATACTCCACCGAATGAGCCAACCAGGCACCACTATTTTTTAAAATTATTTTTAATTTACAAAGTAATATACGATCATGGCTAGCAATTCAAATACTATAGAACGAAGTACCTACAGTAAAAAGCAAATTTCCCCTCTGTATACCCCCCAGTTATTTTTCCTGCCCAGAAATAATCATTGTTAAGGGTGTGGTATGCATGCTTTGAGGTCTTTTCTATGCATTTACAAATGTATTTGCTTTGTGTTTTGTTCAATATATATGACATCATACCATACATAGTTCAGTGATTTGCTTTTTACTTAAAAGGTTAATATATATAAATCTACCTTATCCTTGTTAACAGCCCCATAGCCTTCCACATCTTCTTAGTACCATAAATGATTCAACCATTCCCCTGAGGACAGCAGGCTATTTCTGGTTTTCCCTCTTAGAAATAATGCTGCAGTGAATATCCCTGTACATTAATCTTTGGGCACAAATGTGAATATATCTATTTCTAGGTTAACATCCTAAAAGTGGAACAATGGTGTGAAAGACATTATATTTGTTATTTTGATAGGTATTACCAAGGTAAGCCCTAAAAAGGTTGTATCAGTTTACATACCCATCACAATATGTGAATACTACATGTTTATTCCCTATCAAAGCCATAAATATTTGCTATCACAATCACACCAGGGTCAAATAAGCATTTTAATTTAATATTTTGGCACTGAAGACAATCTCTTCTGACGGTGAGCTTTTCAAGGAATGCATAAATAATAAGATTAAATGTCCATATAATATAACAAAAAAAAAGTTAAAGGAAGAACATGAAGTAAATCTATTATCTTAATGATGGAATTGGTCATTTCACTTTTTTTGAGAAACTTGATACTACTTTGCTCTCAGAGATACAGCAGTGACCTTCCAACATGTACTTCTTCCTGTCAGTCATACAAAATGGGCATTGGACTGAACATGAGTTTGACTCACTGGGTGTATTCATGTATTGAGCACAAATTCAAAATTCCATGGGCTCTTTCTTCCAGTGAATCTCTATGGGATGATTGTAACTTTGTAAGGCCTGAAAAGAAACACTGGGAGAAATATTTATTTGTGAACATCTTATAAAGCAATTGTTTTTCTATTTGCTCTTAAAAATACTTCATAAAACAGTACATCACATCACAACCATAGATTTAAAAAACATTACCAATAAAATGTGGACAACAGTATGATTATGTATGATGCTCCGACATGGAGGTGAGAGAGAAGAGATACCCTTTTCAAGAAAAAATTAACCTGGAAACGCATAGTCCTATTCCTATCAACCTCAATTTACAATGTCAAAAATGTTTATGGAAAATTATGAATATTCTGTTTGTGGAGCTAAATTCCCTTATTGTCTAAGACTTCAGCAAATAATCTATATGCAGTCTATGAAACCTCAAATCAATCAGGAGCAGAATCAGCAACTGTCTGCAAGTAAGTTGCTGCCTTTTTGAGAACATAGCAAAAAAGCATCTGACAAGGCTGCCAAGCATCAGAGTTATAGTTTGACA
The DNA here is from genome assembly GCA_003697995.1 of Taxidea taxus jeffersonii. NCBI lineage: Eukaryota > Metazoa > Chordata > Mammalia > Carnivora > Mustelidae > Taxidea > Taxidea taxus. The sequence continues at coordinate 24,170 of ML102736.1, forward strand.
GTCAGAAATTTATACAGTTCTATGAGGTGACATTCAACAATAGGTCCCAGACTCTTACTCATGGAGAAATGAGAAATAAAATTATCATTTAACTAGGATCGTTCTCAAGCAGGACAGGGGAAACCACAGGGTTGTATTTCTTTCTTTATTTTTTTTTAAAGATTTTATTTATTTATTTGTCAGAAAGAGAGCACAGGAGAAAGCACAGGCAGACAGAGTGGCAGGCAGAGGCAGAGGGAGAAGCAGGCTCACCGCTGAGCAAGGAGCCCGATGTGGGACTCGATCCCAGGACGCTGGGATCATGACCTGAGCCGAAGGCAGCCGCTTAACCAAGTGAGCCACCCAGGCGTCCCAGAGTTGTATTTCTAAGTAAAAAATAAAAATATGTAAGTAAAGATCATTAGAGAAAGTGGACTTAGTATCTGTGGCCTGGATGGAAAGATATGCTATTTCCTTCACACATAAATGTATTGTTATCTATTAGGCAACGAGAATCAGAAAAGTATGTTTAAAAAAAGAAATGGGGCGCCTGGGTGGCTCAGTGGGTTAAAGCCTCTGCCTTCGGCTCAGGTCATGATCCCAGGGTCCTGGGATCGAGCCTCACATCAGGCTCTCTGCTCGGCGGGGAGCCTGCTTCCTCCTCTCTCTATCTGCCTCTCTGCCTACTTGTGATCTCTGTCTGTCAAATAAATAAATAAAATCTTTAAAAAAAAAAAAAAGAAAGAAAGAAATGAAGGGGCGCCTGGGTGGCTCAGTGGTTAAGCCTCTGCCTTCGGCTCAGGTCATGGTCTCAGGGTCCTGAGCGTCCTCAGTGTCCCTCAGGGTCCTCGATGGAGCCCCCGCATCAGGCTCTCTGCTCAGCAGGGAGCCTGCTTCTCCGACTCTCTTTCTGCCTGCCTCTCTGCCTACTTGTGATCTCTGTCTGTCAAGTAAATAAATAAAATCTTAAAAAAAAAAGTAAATGAAGAGGTGACCCTAACCTATTTATTCAACAAATATTATATTGAGTATTTACTGGTCACTGTTCTAAATGCTGAGGTTTGAGAGGAAATAAATCCTACAAAAATCCCGATATTCATTGAATTTTAAGTCTAATGGAGGACACTGGATGTAACAAATAAGTTGGAGAAATGGTGTGTTGTATGGTGATAAGTGCTAAGGTTAGAAATGAATTAAGGTATTGAAATAAGAAGTTGGGGGTGGAGCAGTTTTCGACAGGGTACCTAGGGAAGGTGTCACCTAAAAGGTAACATTCAAAAAAAGACATGAAGGAGATGAAAGAAGAAGACCTTGCAAGTATTTAGGAGAAGAGCTTTCCAGGCAGATGGAGAAATAAAGGCCCTGAGGCAACAGCATATTGGTGTGTTATTTATAGTGGTGAACTAGTGTCAGCCCGGGAACTAATTGTTAAGTTTTCAGGAATTTTGCGAGATGGTTGTCAAACCTAGCCATTATAAACAATTAAATTATGTATAAATGTATTATTAAATAAATAAATTATATTAAAAACCAAGGTAATAAATGCTCAAGAGTCATCACTTCCTACGTTACTGTACTTTACTATTCTCTGTGCTCTTGAGATTACTTTACATCAATGGTGTTGGCATGATGGAAACACCATATAACGATGTGCTACTGTGCTTCTCTCCAAATTTTGTGACATCATATTCGTAGCCTGACATTGGCCACAGCAGGAGTACTTTAGTTTGGAAGTCAGCTAAAATTCAGGACTTTATCTCCTCAGAGCTTGTTGTTAAATCTTTACCGTCAAGGAGGCCAGAGTTGTGATCAGCGCTGACTGAGCAAGGAGATGAAGTGGGCACCTGGGTGGCTCAGTTGTTAAGCGTCTGCCTTCAGCTCAGGTCATGATCCCAGGGTCCTGGGATCGAGCCCCACATCGGGCTCCCTGCTCTGCGGGAAGCCTGCGTCTCCCACTCCCACCCCCCTTGCTTGTGTTCCCTCTCTCACTGTGTCTGTCTCTGTCAAATAAATAAATAAATAATCTTAAAAAAAAAAAAAAGGAAGGAGATGAAGTCATAGCAATAAAGGGGCCAGGTAAGGGGGCAGATAAATTGTAGGGCCTTACTGTAGGCCATTGTAAATGCGTTGGCTTGTTTTCTCAGCGACACTGGGAACCATCCAAGTGATTGAACAGAGACATGATGACTTGACCTGACTTCAAATCTTAACAGGATCGCTCTAGATGCTGTGATGAGAATAGCCTGGGAGCAAGGGTAGAACTAGGGAGAATACTTAGGAGACCCTGCATTCATCCACAGATTGATTGTGGTTTGGACCAGAATGGTAATCATGGAAGTACTCAAATTTAGAGTCAAAGGACTTCCTATAAGATTGGTTTGGGATGTGTGAGAAAGAGAGGATTCAGGGATGACTCCATGGATTCTGGCCCGAGTGACTAGAAGGGTGGAATTACTGTTTTTCTGAGATTGGCTGCAGGAGGAACAGTTTGGGGGAGTGTGGTGGAATTAAGATCTCAATTTTCCATCATGATAAATCCTTAAAGGCAGGGGCTTTGTGCCAACTTCTTAGTTGTACTTAATAAATATTTGTCGAATTCACAAATTAATCTTTTTTGGGCTTTTGTAATCAAACATAGCCCTGGAAACTAATGTTGATAAGAAGATGTTACCAGTGGGGTACCTGGGTGGCTCAGTCCTTAATCGTCTGTTTGGCTCAGGTCATGATCCCAGGGTCCTGGGATCCAGCCCCTTTGGGCTCTCTGCTCAGCGAGAAGCCTGCTTCTCCCTCCTCCACTCCCCCTGGTTGTGTTTCTTCTCTCGCTGTGTCTCTCTCTGTCAAATAAAAATATAATCTTGAAAAAAAAAAAAGATGTTACCAGATGTGAAAGTCTCTAACTCTGTAACTCTAAAGAAAAAGAGAGAAGCTGCTAGATGACACTCCCCCATTTTACTTCCTTTAATTCTCACACTTACTAGATCTGACTCATTTTTCTCAGGAAGTTCAGAATATTATGGCCGGGGCACCTGGATGGCTCAGTGGGTTAAAGCCTCTGCCTTGGGCTCAGGTCATGATCTCACAGTCCTGGGATGGAGCCTCATTGGGCTCTCTGCTCAGCAGGGAGCTTGCTTCCCCCCCCCTCTCTCTTTGCCTGCCTCTCTGCCTACTTGTGATCTCTCTCTCTGTCAAATAAATAAATAGAATCTTAAAAAAAAAAAAGAATATTATCGCCATTAGCAGAAAACTTGAAAAGCAGACAAGAATAGTAAGACCTCATGTGTACTTGGACACATAAGTAATTTTGAGGAGGTATTATCAAAATTATGTTTTGAAGCCTTCTCATATAATAAATTGAAAATAGATTTTTACAACAATAGAAAATGTTCTATCACGTGCTCTGACTTTAGAAGAAATGAAAAACCTAGCAAAATTGGTGGATCGATTTCAGTGATTCTCTACAGGGGGCAATTTTGCTCCCAAGGAGACATTTAGTGATCAACCATTGCCTCACAAAACAACATTGTCAGCCAATGTCAGAATCAAACACAGCATGTTATCAGACTAGATAGATCAGAAGGTGAAGGTAATAATAAACACCAGTATAATAATGACTAATACACAGACATTGTCGGTACTTATAAGTGGTCAGGGATATGATGCTGCTAAATATTCTGTATGTAGAGAACAGGCCCCCCCACAACAAGGAATTATTCAGCCCAAAATATCAATGGTGCAGTGTGGTATGGACAGATGGTAGCTACACTTGCGGTGGGCACAGCATAACGTATAAAGTTGTGGAATCACTATGTGTGAAACACCCGAAACTAATGTAACATTGTGTGTCAACTATACTTCCAAAAAAAAAAAAATCATCAGTAGTGCAAAGGTTGAGGAATCCTGATCTATTTATAAAATATATGATGTGGGGCACCTGGGTGGCTCAGTGAGTTAAAGCCTCTGCCTTTAGCTCAGGTCATGATCTCAGGGTCCTGGGATGGAGCCCCGCATCAGACTTGCTGCTTCTCCCTCTCTCTCTGCTTGCCTCTCTGCCTACTTGTGATCCCTGTCAAATAAATAAATAAAGTCTTTAAAAATAAATAAATACATAAAATATATAATGTTATCTTGGCTCACTGGAGGAGGAAAAAAAGCAGAATCTCAACTACATCAGTGTTTCTCAAACTTTACTGTATATATGAATTGCCTGGGGAGCCTATTGAAATGAAGATTATGTTTCAGTAGATTTGCGGAAAGGCCTGAAATTCTGCATTTCTAACAAACTCCCAGGAAATGCTAATGCTAATGCTGATAGTCCATGGACCACACTTTGAGTAACAAGGCACTAGATTATTCCACTGTGTTGTCTGTTGGGGTGGCATGGGGACAGGGATTCCTTAAGAATTTGTCTGAGAAGTTCCCCCCAAATAATGTTTGGAGCATGGTATGTGCAGTTTGTACTGGACTCATTAAAAATACATTATTTGGGGGGTGCCTGGCTGGCTCAGTAGGTGGAACATGCAACTCTTGATCTCGGGGTTGTAAGCTTGATGCCCATGTTGGGTATAGAGATTACTTTAAAACTTTGAAAAAAACAACAACATTATTTTTGAGTATTCTTATTGTGCAATTCTTTCCTTTCTGGATAAGTTTTTTTTTTTTTAAAGATTTTATTTATTTATTAGTTAGAGAGAGAGAGAGAGAGAGAGCAAGCACAGGCAGACAGAGAGGCAGGCAGAGGCAGAGGGAGAAGCAGGCTCCCTGCCGAGCAAGGAGCCCGATGTGGGACTCGATCCCAGGATGCTGGGATCATGACCTGAGCCGAAGGCAGCCGCTCAACCAACTGAGCCACCCAGGCGTCCCTGGAGAAGTTTTAAAACATATCAACTAAGCATCATAAATACATTAGTGGAAGAATCTCAGCACCTCACCCTGTCTTTAGGCGGTACTAGGCTTGAACAATTTCAAGCTGATTCAACGTACTTATTGAGAATGTCAAAATTAAACAGCAGCTAGACCATAAACACAGAGAGATCAGGTGAAGGCAGTTTTAAAACAGGGAGTCTGGGACGCCTGGGTGGCTTAGTTGGTTAAGCATCTGCCTTCGGCTCAGGTCCTGATCCTGGTGTTCTGGGATCAAGTCCCACATCGGGCTCCTTGCTTGGCAGGGAGCCTGCTTCTCCCTCTGCCTCTGCCTACCACTCTGTCTGCCTGAGCTTGTGCTCTCTCTCTCTCTCTCTCTAATAAATAAATAAAATCTTGAAAAAAAAATAAAATAGGGAGTATGATAATGGTTAACATTTACTGAGCACTTACTATGGGCCAGGGACTTTTCTAAGCACTTTGATATGTATTCACTTAATTTTCTTGATAACCCAATGAGGTAGGAACAATTACTATCACCATTTTAAGATGGGGAAATAAACACAGAAAGTTAAGATACTTGAAAGTAAAGTGAAAAGTATGCCAGGATACCTTGATACAAGATAAATGATGAATAAAACATGAAGAAGTTTGCTAGAAGGAATAAGCTCATTCTGTTCTTATTCCATTTGAATGTAAATTCCAAAACATTGAAAGAAAGAAAAAGGATATCATCTGGAGGGACTGGAACATAGAGTGTAATGAAGTCTTTTTTAAAAAAGAGCTTTATGGGACACCTGGGTGGCTCAGTGGGTTAAGCAGCTGCCTTCGGCTCAGGTCATGATCTCAGGGTCCTGGGATCGAGTTTCGCTTTGGGCTCTCTGCTCGGCAGGGAGCCTGGTTCCTCCCTCTCTCTCTGCCTGCCTCTCTGCCTACTTGTGGTCTCTCTCTGCCTGCCTCACTGCCTACTTGTGGTCTCTCTCTGTCAAATAAATAAATAAAATCTTAAAATAAATAAATAAAAAGAGCTTTATTCTAATTTAGCTAAATTAGAAACTTTCAAGTTTTCATAAAATGTATTTCAGAACTTGGGGCGCCTGGATGGCTCAGTGGGTTAAAGCCTCTGCCTTCCAATCGGGTCATGATCTCAGGGTCCTGGGATCGAGCCCCCCATGGGGCTCTCTGCTCAGCGGGGAGTCTGCTTCCCCCTCTCCCTCTGCCTGCCTCTCTGCCTACTTGTGATCTCTGTCAAATAAATAAATAAAGTCTTTTTAAAAAATGTATTTCAGAACCAAGCTTAAAAATCCAGGGGGCGGGACGCCTGGGTGGCTCAGTTGATTAAGCAGCTGCCTTCGGCTCAGGTCATGATCCCAGCGTCCTCGGATCGAGTCCCACATCGGTCTCCTTGCTCCGCAGGGAGCCTGCTTCTCCCTCTGCCTCTGCCTGCCTCTCTGTCTGCCTGTGCTCGCTCTCTCTCTCTCTCTCTCTAACTAATAAATAAATAAAAATCTTAAAAAAAAAAAAATGCAGGGGGCGCCTGGGTGGCTCAGTAGTTAAGTGTCTGCTTTCAACTCAGATCCTGGTCTCAGGGTCCTGGGATGGAGCCTCGCATGGGGTTTCCTGCTCAGCAGACAGCCTGCTCCTCCCTCTCCCACTCCCCCTGCTTATGTTCCCTCTCTCTCACTGTGTCTCTCTGTCAAATAAACAGATAAAATCTTTAAAAAATAATAATAAAATAAAATCCAGAAGAAAAAGAGTGTAAACCCTAGAACTTAGTTGTTTGTTTATTTAATATTAATTTAAGCATTCAGTTATCTTTCCCTTAAGAAATGTTATAAAAACAAAAGATTTATTTTAATAACAGTTACCTTTCTTAGGCATTTTAAAAATTGCCACAATTAATGGAATATTTTCTTAAGAATAGTCTGGCATGTTACTAAAATAAATAAGTAAACTTCTTAAAAAAAAGAGGGTCGCCTAGCTGCCTCAGTCAGAGCAACGTGTGACTCTTGATCTTATGGTCAGAAGTATTTCGAACCCCACTTGGAGGTTATTTTTTTTTACTAAAAAAATAATTTTAAATTATTTAAAATTTAAAAAAAAA
>ML102737.1:0-10811 GCA_003697995.1 Taxidea taxus jeffersonii
GGGGCGCCTGGGTGGCTCAGTGGGTTAAAGCCTCTGCCTTCAGCTCAGGTCATGATCCCGGGGTTCTGGGATTGAGCCCCACATGGGGCTCTCTGCTCAACAAGGAGCCTGCTTCTTCCTCTCTCTCTGTCTACTTGTGATCTGTCAAATAAATAAATAAAATCTTAAAAAAAAAAAAAAAAAAGAGCTTTATGGGAGAGTGACCAATGATGAGATTGTTTTTCTCTAACAACCAGGAGATTGTGGGCAGGAGGCAGATGGGACCATAAAACATGTGAGTCCCCAAACAGATTAGAGTTGCTACAGCTGGCTTTACACCCACTGGACTGGATCCCAGATCCAGCTCAGCTCGTCCAGCTCTCCCCAACACGGACACACGGGAACCCAACCAGCTAAACTTCTGGTCCACAAGGAAACACCAAGACTGTGTCTGATGTTAACACATCCATCCCAGGAAATCTTCCATCCTCGGGCTGGGAAAGGATAATGGCTGATCGACAAATGAATGTCTACTGTTTCCCTTGGGAACATGAAACCAACAGTCAGTCTCACTTTCTGGTTTTAGGTGTGTGACATTAAAGAAAGTTTAATGCAGAAGCACTGCACAGGCTAAGAGGAACTAAAGCACGTGGCTTTAACCTGTAAAACCAGTGCATAAAAGACATTTTACAACAACTTCTGAGTTAAAACGAAGCTGTCCTGAAACTTCAAATGAAGACTTTTCCATACTTATATTCATGCTTGGCATTTGAAAGCAGTACTTAGTCATGAAACACACCTTCCATTTCACCACACTGTCTCCCCAACTGTCTACTCACTGTTCTAAAAACATACTGAACTCCTTCCTGACTCCTAGATTTAGCCCATGGTTGCTCCCTTCCCCACCTGGAATACTCTTCCTCCTTTTCACATATTTACAACTTCCCCAACCTTCACATTTTATCCCAATTCCATCTTGTGTTTAATGTTAAAACTTCTCCCATTCCTATCAGCTCAGTCACCTTGCTCATACTTGTATATATTCCACAAATACTGAGTAGGCTCTGTCTGCCAGGCAGGGTGCGATGCACTAGAGATACAAGAGTGAACAAAACAGACAAGTGGTAAAAGAAGAGCAAAAAAGCCTAGAAAACTAAAAAGGAGATTTCCAGAGCAAAAGGTAATACCATAAGATTTCAATCTAGGAAGGACTATTAGAATGAAAAATGGTCTCACCAGGTTCCCTGGGAGCGGGGGTGATACAAGATTGGGTCAGACTTCAGGATAAAATGTCCTTGAAAAGAACCAGTTTGAGACTGTAGTTACCAACGCCCAGTGAAGGAAGGACAGAAATAAACCATGAGTTTTCATGAACACAGACACTTTGCGTGGGTAAGTCTGGAGCTCACGTAAAGCCTTTCTTGTCCTCTTGAGACTTAGCACCATTAAAGATATATATACATGCCTAACCTTGCCCTCTTTGTAAGATGGACAGATACTTTAGGGTTCTGGTAGCTATGTTTCTTTCAGTAAACCCTCTCAGTACTAATAATACTCTTTCTTCAAACAGCATGGAGTGAATTTTGAAGTGTTTTATTCTGATGATGTCCCTTCAAAGATATCCAGTTATTAAGTTTCTCTCAGGTCATTTTCAGACTCAAGTCCATCACCCATAGACGGAAGTGAGGACAGCACAGTTGGAAAGAGGTCTAAAGCTGTTATTGTAGACAAACGGCTAGTTACAAGTGCTGGTAAGGGAGAGCTTTTCCATTCATCTTTCCCTGCATACCCTGGTTTGTCACCGCAGCACTCATGTCCCTAATCTGATTAGCTAGAGGGGTGTCCAGAAATCCCTTAGCTACAACAGTCACTTGCAAAATCCAAATACATCAAAACAATGATTAATAAAATATATCTATAAGCGTGTTTATAGTCACAGGGGGTTAAGAGGGAAATGAAACAGCAGCTATTGCAAGCTCCTTTCCCCCGGAATTCATAATTCATTTACCTTGTCTGTCCTGCTCCCGGTGTGGCTGCAATCAATTGCATTCAGTGTCAGCTCCTCGTACAACAGTCTACTGTGCCTGCATTTCTAGCTCTACAAGCTAAAAGGTCTACAAGTACTTTTTTTTTAAAACGTCACCATGTACATTTTAGTTATCCAGGTGAAATCTAATCGCTAGTAGAAAATGAACTGGAGGCCTAATAACCCCACCCTCCACTGAAAGTATATTTAAATAGAAGTGTATTAGTCAGGGTAGGCTAACTGGCGAAAGAACACCAAAACCTCAATGACTTCACATAATGAACATTTATTTCTCACTTATGCCAAGTCCAGTGGGGATACCCCAATCTGGCAGCCCTCCTCAGTGGCACTCCTATAAGTTACAAACTCAAGGATTCAGTTTCCTTCCGACTTCTGGTGCCTGCGTCTGCAACATGCAACATGGCCCTCTAGAATTTCCAAGAACTAACAGTGAGAGTGTACTGGGCATAACCTATCAGACACTTATGAACTTCTGGGCATGATCTATCAGACACTTACAGACCTCTTACAAAATTCCACACATGATTTAGGCTCACATTCCATTAACAAGAAAGAGCCACATGGTCTCAAGTTAGACACAAGAGTCTTGGGAAATAAATGTAAACCCCCGTGAATGGAACTTTCTAAGTCTACATCAGGGACGGAGACTACCATGCTGGTGATCAGCTAGCTATCTCTGGCCTGTGGACCAAAGCAGACATATATAAAAAGTCCACATGATCTCCTACCAAATCTCAACTCCTACTGATACTAAAGCAGATATCAATGCACCGCTCCTAAGTGAGGGATCCCAGTGAGACAGCACAAGGTACAAGCTTCAACACAGGAGCTTAGGAAAACAGACCTAGATTCAAATCCCAGCCCATCATTTCACAGAGGTGTGACCTTGTGCAGATAACTTAGTCTGTCTGTGCCTCATCAGGACAATGGAGACGGCAGCAGTATTTTATTTGTAGGGTTGTTATGAGGACAATGAACATAAAGACCATGTGGATTAGAACAAAGAGAAGCTTGCTATAGCAAGGAGTTGACAGACATCATCATTTACATTTAGCAGAGATGCAAAGATAGACAGGGAGTGAGAGAGGTTTAGAAGGAGAAAAAGGGAAGGCTTCAGGTAGATTTGACTGGAGGTTGTTGGCGTGGGGAGGCTGGAGGTGAACTAACCAGAAGCAGATATTTACTGATTCATTTAAGAAGCACATTTGACTTTCTCTGGGCGATCTTGAATTGAAAGTGGGGGCAAAAACAGGGGATCTGGCAGTCATTGACCAAGCCCTGACTTTAGAAAGCCAACTGCCTAGGAGGCTGTGGGTCACGATTCCATCGTTATATGTGGTCTGGCCACTGTCCTTTGCATGTTCAATCTCTCGTCAGCTATTATTCCAAAGCAGACAGGAGGCCTACTTTTCTTTCACACTAACAGAGATAATCTGCCCAGGTCTAGACGCTTAAAGAAAAATCAGAATTTTTATGTAAGAACCCTGGGATAAAGGGTGAGGAAAATATGGGAAAAGAACTAAAAAAAATAGGGGATAAAGAACTGAGGTATAAACGGTGAGGAAAATATGGGAAAACAGCTTTATGTTCTCCACTCTCTGGCAAAGCCAGTTCTACGGTTCCATTGCCTGTGCACAGCAAACCTCTCTGCAGACAGGTAAAGCCATTATTACAGGGCAGTCATGTGCTCTGCAGTGCCATGAATGGATGGGCTTTCTGAGAGGCTGCAGAGCGGAGGGCAAGGGGACACAGCTCAGAAAGGCCTGCATACTGACTGCCTTTCTCCCCCAGTGAGGATGGAACCCTCTGACAGGAGCTTACAACAAGAAGGAGAGCCTAGAGTTTGCAGGTATCCCCTTAAAATAGCGAGGCAGGGAGATTTTATGGATGGTGTAAATTCTTTCTGAATGGAGATGAAAGACATTATAGGAAGTAACTCTGACCCAGCACAAATTAAGCTTCTTGGCTTCTGCAAGACCTTACCTGAAGTGGACTGTGTTACTGGATGTGGCTTACCCTTTCCCGGTGGCCTAAGAGAAATTTCTGGGAGGCAGTGAAGCTGCTGGAAGATAGCCTGCAGCTACTCTGACTCTAGGGGCTGGGGATTTTTTATCATTGATACAGAGACCTGCAACTATGCAAGCGCTCTGTCTGGTCTGACCACAGGTGGTGCCCAGGCTCAGTCACAAACCTTAAAAAAGGCATGAAGTGCATTTAAAGCAAGCCAGCAGGACATGAGGCAGATGCAAATGGATGTCTCAGAGGTATGAAGAGTTGAAAAATGAGTGAAGAAAGAAGCTGGAGAAGCCAACTTCATGCTAACACAACCGTCCAAAAACTGAGTGGGTCTTCCTCAGGTTGAGAGGAGGGAAAGGAGTTAGTTACCTCTCAGTCCCCGGAAACATACCTAACAGATACTGTTTTTGAAATGTTAATTGACTCCCTTCCCCAGTCCCCAAGAGTTTCCTTTTCCCTTTTAACCCTTTCTTCTATGTTTACTACCTAGCCAAAATTCCTGTGCTCACTGCCTCAGGTCAGGGAAGGGAGGAACACAGAGAAAAATGGAGCCCTTTCTTACATTTGCATTCCAAAAGCCCTGAATCTTTAGGGAAAGAGAGGGGCTTAAAAAACAAACAAACAAAAAAATCACCCACCACACTAGACAACAAAGCCCTCTTCTGAGGCAAAAGCTTATGACAGACATAGACATCTGTGGACAGCTGTGTGTCCCTTACCTGCAGGCAAGAACCAAGTCCGACTTTGCAGACTTGCCCTGGAACAACATGAATACGCTGTGTCTCAGGGTGCCATGTGCTGCCCCCTTCAGAGACCCCAACAGCACCACTCTCAGGCACAGTGCAGCCTAGTCGGAGAGGAGCTCGCTCAGACCCAACTTTGCTCAGCCCAAGAGAAAACTCTCTCCCACTACAAATTTATGAGGTCCTGGATGTTGTAAGCTTCAGGGATTAGAGGGTGGAGAGTGGAACCCTAAACACCCAGCAAGACTGTTGGTGCTGAAAGGAAAGGTTATGCTTTGCCTCCCCCGACCCAGGAGAATGGAAAACACTTGGTGATTACACACAGGCTTGAACAATCAGTTGGCACAGAGGTAGGCAGAAGGCATCTCATTAGGGGTCTTTATCAGGGTTCTCTAGAGAAACAGAATCAGTACAGCATGAGAGACAGAGAACTTGTATGTGTATGTGCGTGTGTCTGTAATATAAGGATTTATTATAAAGAACTGGTTCACACTATTACAGAGACTGACAAGTCCCAACATTTGCAGGGTTGGTATACAGCTGCTGCCCAAAGGTTAGCAATCTACCTACTGAAACATTAATACAATTCAGAAATACCCTCACAGACACACCCCGAGTGATGTCTGACAGGTGTCTGGGCACCTGCAGTCACCAAGTCAAGCTGACACATATCACCAACACAAGATCTCCATGACGTGACATTTAAGGCCATTTCTAAAACCTAGATCCTAGGGGCGTTTCATCAAGAAGGGCACACAGGCATAGGGAGCTTAAGAAGAAAAGGCAGGGATGGGATTTGTTAAGGCTTATGCCCAATCTTTTTTTTTTTTTTTAAGATTTTATTTATTTATTTGACAGACAGATGATCACAAGGAGGCAGAGAGGCAGGCAGAGAGTTGGGAGGTGGGGAGCAGTCTCCCCGCTGTGCAGAGGGCCCTATGCCGGGCTCCATCCCAGGACCCTGAGATCATGACACCAGCCGAAGGCAGAGACCCAACCCACTGAGCCAACCAGGTGCCCCGGCTTATGCCCAGTCTTGCTGGGGGTTGAAGTTTCTTTCAGTCCGTGTCTGGGCCCAGTGTAGCACCCAGGCACAGCACAGTTTTATAGTTAAATTGTCACCCACCGTACAGCATAAAATAAGCTTTTTAGAGACATGAACGGCAAAACTTTCCAAGGCTATACAAATCTTGCTTCTTCCATATTTTCTGCTACACCAATAAGTGTTTGGTCCTAGTTAAGTCAGTACAATGTAGTGATTAAAATGTGTTCTAGACACAAAGGCCCAAAGGCCCAGGTTCAAACCCAGGCTCTGCTTAGACCTACACAATGACCTTTGGTAAATTATTAATTCTTTGAACCTCCATTCTCACCTCTGTAAATGTGGGGATGACACGGCTTACCCTCATTAAATCACGGGATGCCAGTAAATGACTTAGCTCAAATACTTAATCTACATAGTAAGTGATTATTATAACTTAGAGTTCTTTGAAATGTGCTAGTATCGCCCTGAAGTCTTTTGAAAAATACTTACTTCACTCTTCCTTTCTCTTTCTCTTCCACTCCACACCTTAGTCATAACAAAACTACCACTGATTTTTGAGGTTAACAGAGACACTGCTGGTAGAATACTGACTGATAATTTCCTCAGAAACCCAAGAACTCCATTCAAGGGCAGGCCTTTGACTTGAGGCCAGAAAGTTGGAAACCAGAAAACAAAGATAAATAATCCGATTTCCTCCTTCAAATTAAAGCTTTGTGTGCAGGCATGTGCACCAGAAAATACTGACTTAATCAGAAGCATTCAATTAAGATTAGAAGAAGTAAAATACAGCATCAGAACTACGGGACACACAGTAATCAAGTAGTTATTTCCAAAAAACCCAACCTCGTGACAATGCTCAATATTGCTGATATGTGGATATAAGCAATTCCAGAAGGAAAGATAATTACACCATTTGACAGTAATGCAAATTTTCTCTCCCTATGTCACTTTATCTCCAGCTGTGAGGCCAGAATTTTCCAGAGAGAAGACACTCCGGAAGATTCTGCCTTGCCTACTTCTACACTTGATCTTAGTCAAAAGGCCAAAAAGAGATTACTATTTCTAAAGATATACTTCCTAATAAATTTTTACATGCAAATTTCGAGTTACATAAAGAAAGTAGGTTAGCTACAGTTTGCTAAAATTACATTGTCTTAAACCTCTATTGGCTTCAAGCGATGGCTTCAAGAGTCAAATAATTTTGAGAGGGTAAAATATCAACTAGTTTCTTTAGAGAGAGTTTTGTGGATATAATAAATGGAGGAAGATGCTATTTGACTAAATATAATGACAGATTCCACATGCTGTGTCAATGTGGATTCCACAAAGAAATAAGACCTTTTGTGTACAAGGAGTTTAAAAGGAGTTCAAAATACTGTGTGAAAGAAGTTACACAAAAAAGAACACAGACTGTATGCTCCAATTTACACAAAATTCTAGAAAATGCAAATCAGTAATCTCTAATGACAAAAAGCAAATCAGAGAGGTCTCCTGGCAAGGGAATAAAGGGCACCATGGGCACTAAGCACCATGACAAATGGGCACTAGAAAACTTCTGGAGGTGATGGAAATGTTTCGTTTTTCTAGATGTGGTGATGGTTTCACAGGCGTGTATGTTATGCCTAATCTAAATCCTACACTTTAAACATATGCAGCTTATTGTTCTCCAACTAAGCATAAAGACCAAAAAAAAAACAGAATTATGATATGAGCAGTCACCGTAGCAAGTAGATGCTCCAAAACCTTTGAATAAATAGGACTCTCCTGGGCAGAGTCTGCCTAATTCTACTGGTTCTGTGTTCTGTGAGTGTTGTATGTGTCCCATATACTGGTATATAAATATGTATTCTCTGTATGTTATAATTAAGGGATTTGGATGGTCCATATTCTTCATTAGTCTTTACCATACAGTTTCTGATTTCTGTGTTCACTGTGTCATATTTTCCTCTATGACTGTTTCTTCCTCTATCCCCTATTTCTTTCTCTTCTTCACAAAATGCATTAGAACTGCTGCTAACAGCATCTTCATCTCCCTCTGAGGAATGGCTAAAAATTTTCTTCAGCCTGTGAATCAAGAGTTGCCTTCATTTTTCTACCTGAGTGGTGAGAACGTAAGTACAAACCATGGACAGGCATCTGTCCCTGCTGAGGGGAGACCTACCTAAAATGGAGGCAACACAGAGGAGAAATGGAGCAATAAGGATCATGTGAATCCCCAAGTCCAGATGGGCTTATGGTTAGGCCTGTCTCTGCACCTGCAGTTTTGTGACCAATTTCACTTTTCAGGAAGCCAGTGTCACCTGGGTGTTCTGTCTCCCGCCATGTGTCCCCCATGTCCCCCGCAAAAGACCAGTGACATCTGTGGGAAAGCATCATTTGGTGGTCTGTCCATCAGGGAAAGATGCACTGGAAAGTTTAAGTGTAAAGAGGACCTGAAACCACTAAGTGGGCTTCCATAACTATGAATGTTGGTGTCTCCAGAGAAGCTGACAAGCCAGAGGAAGCTCACAGGCATGGTCCCCTCTACTAAACGTGTCTGGAATCAATCTCAGGCATGAAGAGCACAGGAAGCAAAATAAGTGCTACCAGCTGTGTGACTTTAGCCATGTTTCTGGAGCTAAGTCTCACTTCCCTCATTTTAAAAGGGGGCTACCATACACTCTGCTTCTTGGTTTTCTAAGACAGTTACATTGAGCTATACACTTCAGTCCTTAGTTCAAGTCCTGGAACAGAGTAGGACTCAAGAACTACTATTTGTAAAAAAAAAAAAAAAAAAGAACTACTATTTGTTATATTACTGTCACTAGGACGTCATTAATCTTCATCTACACCACAAAGCCATTATGGTTCTCTCTCTTCTCCTCCTTGATGCAAATCCTGTGCCTTCTTCAAGCCCTACCTCCTCCTCCAGGAAAATCTTCCTACATTACTTAAATATATAATGCACGGATTATTTTCTTATCTGATTTTCCAAACCAATTATTTTCCACATGTGTCTGATGGCGCACCATACTGTGTCATAAACTGAATTCCCAATACTGGGCTGAAGCCAATTCATTTCACCTTGTGAAAACCAAATGTTAAATTTTCAGGGATTCTGAGAGGGGGTTGTTAAACACAGCCATTTTAAAAAATTAAATTTCATAAAAGTATAATTAAATAAGTTGTATTAAAAACAAAAGTACCACACTCAAAACACAACACTTCCCAACTGGTTATATCACATTTTACCGTCATCTGTGCTCTGAGGTTATTTAGGTCTGTGATGCATGTGGGGAGGAAGTGCTATAAAATAGAGGATTACCACACATCTCCTTCCAACTTCACATGCAGTGACATCGTGTGGGTAGCACGCAATCAGTCATGGTGGGAGAATTTACACCACAGGAATCAGCAAAAGCCAATCAGAGCTCTCTCTCCACTCCCAGCCCACTGAGACAGCTGTTCAACATTTACTGGCATACCACTGGTTTCAACTTTCTCACATTTGTCAAGTGCTCTGAGTTCATTAGCTCTTTGACAACAGGAATGTTTCACATTTCTCTCTGTTCTCTGTGTTGCTCAACATAGCATTCCATACACAGTAGGCGCTAAAGATTTTGCCACTTATTAGAAGCCTAGAAAGAGGCAATCATTGCACAAAGATTACTATGGCTACATCTATGTGACCTAATGTGTTTAAAAATACACCCTACACAAAAACCTTGTAGTTCTACCACTGCCTGAGTTGTAAACAATGAGGAAAAGGCCAAACATGAAAGCAGAGTAAAAATATTATAATGGAACAAAGTAAATGTGCACTAACACACTCCTACCCGTAACAAAGAGTGAGATCACTCAAACTCATGTCATAGGGAATGGTCAAAAAAAATCAGTAATGCTCCTCTTAGAAGCGGAGAAATTGTAGGTGCACAGAGGGTAATAAAAATGTCTTCAAACAGCTGAAAGGCTATCACAAAAGAAAAAGATTGGATATTTTCTGTATTGCACTAGACAATAATACCAGAATCAGTGTTTAGATGTTACAGAGGCACATTTTGATATGATGAGGAAAAACTGTCCTACAGAGACAACTCAAACTCAAGATGGATGGAACGAGAAGGGATGAATTTCCACTCCAGGGTTACTTTAACACGTGGACCGATCACAGGGCTTGGCACATAGTATTAACTCACTAATGAATAAGTTAATGGGCCAGCAGTGGTTCTCAACTGGAGGCCACTACTATTCCCTAGGGAGTGTCTGGAAATTCACTGAGTCACTTAGTGAAGGGGCAGGGGAGCAAGTCAAGAGATGTCCCCACACAACAAAGAATTCTATTGCCCAAAATGAAAACTGTGCTCCCACTGAGACCTATCGACTTAGGCAAATCCTGGAGGGGATGTTTTAGTGTATGTGCTGCCGAAGCGAGCACCTGGAGGGGATGTTTTAAAGAATCATGCAGCAAGTGCTTGTCGGGCAACTAAGTTCAAGCACCCTGCTAATCTTTAGGCCTAGTTGCACAAAATGAAGCTTTTTCTTACCAGAGGCTCAAGACTAATGGAGGCAGGGGCACCTGGGTGGCTCAGTGGGTTAAAGCCTCTGCCTTCAGCTCAGGTCATGATTCCAGGGTCCTGGGATCGAGCCCCGCATCGGGCTCTCTGCTCAGTATGGAGCCTGATTCCCCCACTCTCTCTGCCTGCCTCTCTGCCTACTTGTGATCTCTGTCTGTCAAATAAATAAATAAAATCTTAAAAAAAAAAAAAGACTAATGGAGGCAGATGAGGAAGCAAATGACCAGTTTCAAGAGTGGTACATGGCTAATATAAAAATGTGACTGGGTACTGAAGGAGCAGAGGGTTCTTCTCACTCTTGTAGGACAGGGCCATTTAAAGGGTGAGGAAGGCCTCTCAGAAGAGCTGGTGCCTTCAAGTTGGTTTTTCTAGACTATGCACAGGAGCCCACAAGTTGGAAGAAGGAATTCCAGGTGGAGAAAATAGTA
>ML102737.1:15811-29952 GCA_003697995.1 Taxidea taxus jeffersonii
TCCTCTCTCTTTGCCTGCCTCTCTGCCTAATTGTGATCTCTGTCTGTCAAATAAATAAATAAAATCTTAAAAAAAAATTTCAAACTGCTGAATCAAAATTTCCAGAGAGAAGAACATCCATTTCTAATACCCAGGTACCATTAGTGAGACCAGGCTAGTGCTGCCCGATTCCTGGATTCAGTGTGGAAAATGCGTGCTTTCCCTTCAGATTGCTAAGGGCTAACTAAATTCCATGGTTTTATTGGAATGGATTTGGTCTGGGGATATTTTGTAGTTTAAGGTTGCCCCCCAGAAGTACATGCTGATAGCCACCTCTGCATCTAAGTAGGAGGCGATCCAGGGATATACCAGTAAAAATGCTGACAGGGGGACGGGAAGAATAGCAGGAGAGGGGTCATTATCAACAGGTCACCAGGAGGGGCAAAAGAGTGTAACCCCATGGAGGAATGTGGGAAGCTTCACACGTACACCCCACCTGAGGAAGGAGGAGCCTGTGTTTTCACATGCTGCTGCAAAAAGTACGGGGTGGGGAGGAGAAAAGAAGAAAGGCCTCAGTTGTCTGACTTTCAGGGCCTGCTGTGTACCCGCAGCAGGGCTTTGGAGCAGGCTCCAGCATCCAGAGGGGTGCCGAGGGGACGAGGAGCAGATGCCGACACTGGAAGTCAGGCCCAAGGTGCACTGATATAGCAAAGGCCTAGCAAACGTGAGAAGGGCAATAGTAGCAGCTGCTGCAGCAGGAAAAAAAATGTCAAAAAGGAGGTGAGTGCCAGCACCTTGAGGTGGACAACAGGGAACAGAAAACATGGGCTGTGAGCATCTAACACACAGATACTGGCCTGCGTTGCTGGTTCCAGCCACAACGTGAGGAAAATGACTTCCCCCCATTTTTTAATGTGGGGGAAGTATGTGAACAAACAATAAGCTTCTTCTCTCTCTGTTCTTCAAAATCTTCAGTAAAAATAACATTATTTACCAATGTTTTGGTATGAGTTGACTCCAGGGACATTAGAATGCCACTGGTCTACATCTTTTCCAGGCAGAGACTGACAAAGAGGCAACTGCATCCAGATCATATCCCTGTTCCTAGCACATTCTTAGAGATCAAAGTTCTAAAACAAGTAACCTGCAGGGTAATTCAGTCCCAGATATAGATGTTGCCTCACTTCCCAAATTTTTCTTAAAAACTGGTTACCAATGTTTTTCATGTGACAGATTTCACGTTAAAATTCTGACCTTCTGGAAAAACAAATCAGAAGTTATTATTCACAGGAATAGTCACCTAGCAATGAACAGCCACATAGTATGCATTATTTAGATTGCCACAATCCCCACCACTCTTTATTGTTCCCCAAATACCACACTGGTACTGATTTTCACTAGCAAAAATCTATCAACCAAAAATGGAAACAAGTCAAAAGGTAAAAAGAAAATATCACAGGGCACCTGGGTGGCTGAGTCAGATAAGCAGCTGCCTTGGGCTCAGGTCATGATACCGGGGACCTAGGATCAAGTGCTGCATCAGGATTCCTGCTCCGTGGGGAGCCTGCTTCTCCCTCTACCTCTGCCTCCCTCTCTTTCTCTCTTCTGACTAAATAAAATCTTAAAAAAGGAAAAGATAACAAGTACAACGCCTGATTGAGCAATACCAGAAAAAAACTTATTATTGTCTAGTAATTGTGACCATCTCCTGTATTATCAGGGAATTAAGGTGACTTTCATAAATCTGCACGTAACTTCCTTAAAGGGGAGTAAAACTTCTAGAAAAAACCTGGAAGATAAAATTGCACTGGGAGGATCTGTTTCATAGCTGATTAAAATAGAGAATTATTTCTAAAAAAGAAAAAAGAGAAAGGAAAGCTATCTAGAGTGCGGCATGATTCTAGGAAAAAAAAGGAATGCATACTACTCTGTGGAAGTGAAGAACAATCTTATGTTCTTGCACAAAAAGTGTGCATTAAACATGAGGTTTCTAGAGTCCTTGAGGGTGACCTCTGTGCTCAGAAAAGATTAGTCTGATGGTACTTTGGTTTTAAACATTAATATTTGATTTACTCAAGTTACAAATTTAAAAGCCTAGTTTTTCCTTAAGCTTCTCATTTCAGCTTACAAATTTAATTCTATTTATAATCTAGTAAATTTTAGCAACTGCTTCTAAAGGGACTTAGAGGAATATTTAGCTCCATTTATAAACAGTTATTTGAAGCTCTTCAAACATTTTAAAATTCATTTATAAATTTAATGTATTTGATTTCCTTTAAGTACTTCAATTGTCTGACTTAAAACCTTCCTGAGTAATTAAATAAATCTCTTAAATCAAATAAATTTAATTTATAAATATAGCAAATCAAGTTCTTTTAAATATTCCAACACTGTAGATCAATTTAGTAATATTTCAACCTAAAACCCCAAGTCTAAATCAATTACTCAATTATGCATTTTAAATTAGAATTGTAAGACTGATTTGTTACACTACCATATGAAATTTTTTTAACATATTACAAAAACTTTAAGTACCAAATAAGCACAGGTTTCTTTTTTTAAAAATATTTTATTTATTTATTTGACAGAGATCACAAGTAGGCAGAGAGGCAGGCTCTCTAATGTGTCCAGCTGCTGATGACTGTAGGCTGGTCTGGATGGTCTCCACTGGGACACCTGGGGTCTCCTTCATGTGATCTCTTTTTTTTTTTTTTTAAAGATTTATTTATTTATTTGACAGAGAGAGAGATCACAAGTAGGCAGAGAGGCAGGCAAAGAGAGAGGGGGGTGGGGAAGCAGGCTCCCTGCGGAGCAGAGAGCCCGATGCAGGGCTGGACCCTGGGATCATGACCTGAGCAGAAGGCAGAGGCTTTAACCCACTGAACCACCCAGCCGCCCCAGCACAGGTTTCTTTTTAACAAGAAAACACGTTATGATTCTTTTAAATATTTTTCTTTTTCAAAAAAAGGCTAATCTATTTTAGAGAGAGAGAGCGCGGCAGACAGGGAGATAAGCAGACTCCCCACTGAGCAGGGAGCCACCCATAGTGCTCAAACTCAGGACCCAGAGATCATGACTTGAGCCAAAGGCAAGACTCAGATGCTCACCTGACTGAGCCACACAGGCTCCCCTTTTTAAAATATTTCTATATTTAAATTAAAACCGTGTCTGGTTAGAAGGGATGACTACTACTTTTCCAGTTAATAAACACTGCTATTGATCTCGACCAGTAGACTCTACTAGACTCAGGTTGGCAAAAGTGATGGGACATTCTGAGCCCTATTTATGAGGGTTTTTAAAACCAAAGTAGGTGGTCACATACCAGGGTCCTAGAATTTTAGTCACATCATTACTAAATTTCAAACCAGATTAGAGTCTATAACTGTCACTCAGGCGGGTGTATACTTTGATTGGATTACATGTTTCTTTGGTACTTAAGATAAACCTCTCCCAGACCTTTTAAATCTAAAGACCTGTGTCCTCATGGCAGAATACTCATCCTTTTCCGATACTTCCTATCTCTGTCCTGCTATTCTAATGGACATTAAAATGTATAAAATTTGTTAAAATGATATCCCAATGTGGGATGCCTGGGTGGCTCAGTTGGTTAAGCGGCTGCCTTCGGCTCAGGTCATGATCCCAGCGTCCTGGGATCAAGTCCTACGTTGGACTCCTTGCTCGGCAGGGAGCCTACTTCTCCCTCTGCCTGCCACTCTGTCTGCCTGTGCTCACTCCCTCTCTCTCTCTCTCTCTCTCTCTGACAAATAAATAAATAAATAATCTTTAAAAAAATATATATCCAAATGTACTCTGGACATTTCACATACGCTTCTGTGGATTTGCTCAAGATGCCCAAGGTAATTCTACTGCAAGTGCCATGTGAAAAGACTATACCAGGCTCCCCTGCTCAGCTGTCACCAGTAGGAATTTGCTTTGGCCACATGGTACACCATGAGGTGTGCCACACTATGAGATTAAAACCCCAAAAGCTGTTAACATGGATCCCAGGCAAGCTGTAAAAGCCCTCAAGTTAAAATGGAGAACAAAGGGATGTATTCTTTATTCTTAACTTCTTAGGAGTCACCAAACTTTGAGAGAATCTGCTAAATGTTACAGACCTTCTGCCAGACAGACCAACACACAAACCCTTTAGCTTTAGCTTGTAATTCCCAAGATTTCATGTTTCCTCTGATAGTCACCCAAGAGATACCAGGTTAAAAAACAACAACCCTTGGACTAGATAGATCTTTAAAGTCGTTTCTCAACATGGTCTTGATAACGTATCTATCAAAGTGACATATCACAGAGGTGATATCAAAAATTTGGTTCAGAGGATTGGTTTTCAAAATGAGTAATCTAGAGAGCTCGTCAGAGTCAAAGTACAGGAGAGTTCAGTAGATATTGGCTAGGGTAATCTTCTTTCTTACAAAAGAAAATTTTATAGTCTGCCCGAGTTTTCATTAAACATGTATGTCAGTGGTAGGGTGTAGTGAAAAAAAAAAGAAACTGTAAGGCTAAAAAAAAATTTTTACTCAGCTTTCAGAAGCAACAGTGAGGAAGATTTCTGTGATGGGTTTTCCAAATAAGTAAAGAAGGGCTTTCAAATAAAAGAAGGTAATAAGCATGCGCTCCATTTTTCTATAGTGTCAGGACATGGTACCACATGGTTTGTGGGGGTTTTTTGTTTTTTGTTTTTTGGATGAGTTATTAAAGACAAAACAGAAAAACTTCTCTTAAAGTCATAACCTTCAGTGTTCCTAGCCTGGCTGGGATAATTAAGGATTACTGAATAGTAAGAAGAAGAATCATATGTTTTATGAATAACAGATGAATGAATGAGTGAAATCTTACGATTCCTTCCAAACCCATAATCTGACATATGTCATGGCAGATCACAGGGTTTTCCATGAGCTTTAGCAGTTGTTTCTTCCATACACACTATAACATAATGTTTATTAAACAGAAATAATTCTACCTCCTATTATTGTATGTTTAGAGTCCATATTTTATCTAGTAATGTCAGTCTAATTGAGTTAAAACTCCACAATGATACAACAAGCTTAAAGGAAGATTTATACTACCATACTCTGTGTCCTCTATCTGCTAAAAGCCAAAGGCAAACTTCTAACATGGTTTTTTACCTTCTGGACTATTTTTAGAGGTACAGCCCCCAGAGCCAGGGCTCCTGCATTGAGCACATTCAAGGCTTACATTTAAGCTGCCTGGCTTTTAGAGTAACACAGAAAACAAAGCTCTGATGCATGAGGCCATCAACTACAGCAACATTGCTTTCTGTAAAGTTTCAGTTCAAGAAATATATGCCTTACAGAAAAGGTCTTTGATTTCAGAAGTTTTTTCTTGTTCTTTTTACTCAAAAGCTCTCATTTTAAATTATGTTTTATAAAAAATATATTTATTGTTGTTTGGTAGAGATGGGAATCACCAAGGTACCTACAGAATGATGGGGTCACAGTGAAGGGAAAGGCAAGAAGCTTGAACTCTGCAACCCTGGGCAATCCTTAAACCTCTATGGCAGAGGTGGTGAGAATAAACCTAACACACAGACAGTGAGGGGAAGGAGCGAGCGTCCTCAGGATTTGGACAGCTACCACAAATGTCTGGTTCCCCAGGAGTCAGGCCTCCTCCAAAGGTATTCAAATTTGAATTTTTAAAAATGCAGTAGAAAAGATGTCCATGAAGTGGATGAAACCCAGGGATTCAAAGACGGAGTGAGGTGCCTTTGTTACCTCCGATGCAAACACTGCTGCTCAGTGAAGAAGTTGGCAAACACGCATCTTTCTCCTTTCAGGAGAAGTGGCCTAGAGGTAAAAACTTCTGCCAAGATTCCTCAATGCTGTTGTAGCCAAACCTGTCAATATTTTAGGAAATGTTTCCATTTTACCCTCACTTCCTTTAGGGCCAAGTCCCTTCTTTCCACATTGCATATTTTTCTTTAGACTTTTTAAAAAATTATTTGATTTGAGAGAAAGAGAGAGAGTACAAGCAGAGAGAACAGCAGAGGGAGAGACACAAGCAGACTCCCCACTGAGCAGGGAGCTGGATATAGGGTTCAACCCAGGGCCCTGGGATCATGACCTGAGCTGAAGGCAGATATTTAACAGACTGAGCCTCCCAGGCACCCCTCACATTGCCTATTTTTCACATACCCCTTCAGTTAGCAATGTGAAACAAAATGGTTCATGTTTATGTTGATGTAAAACATACCATATATTAGAACGTAAAATCAGGATTTGCAAATCCCTAAAATGACAGCAAAGTGACAAGCAAAGATATATTAGAAGATGTGTTTTAGTCCAATCATATACAAAATGCAGAAATGATACTAACTCAGCAATCACTAAAAAATGAATTTATTCATCTATCCATTCATCCAATTATCCATTCACTCATTTATTCATTCATCATATACTGAGCCCCTGTTATGTGCTAAGCACTGAGGGCAAAAAAGTGAACAAAACAGATACTCTTTCAAGGAGACACTGCCTGGAATGTGGTAGACACAGGGCATTGATCATAAGATAGCGCATTAGAGCATTACAGATGAGGTTCCAGGATGAAAGAGAAGGCACATCCAAGTTCAGATGAGGGAGGGGGTGGGAGCTCTAAAGGCTTCCTGAATAAAGTCTTCAAGAATAAGCAGACATTAGTTGGGTAAAATGGAGAACAGCATTTTAAAGTTAATGGTTTTTTTCACACTTAACAACAAAATACATTTCCAGTACATGGAAGTTTTCCAAGGCTATTATACCCACATGAGGCTCAGATCTGGTCTAAACATAACCCATCAAATGATATCTCCCTGAAGCTCATGGGAAGTTGGTATGAGTTTTCCTAACACAGGCCCATGATTCCTCTGACAGTACAGTGGCCCTAGAATGCACACTCGATGGCATCTCAAAGAAACACAGCCGGAAGACAGCAATTACAATCCAATCCCTCTTGCATGCAGAGTGTGTGCACACACAGCCACACAAATACTAAGAGCCCCAGGATTTAAAAGCTCCATTCTAGCAACAGAACGTTCACAGTTCATTTCAGCAGATGAACAACAACAACAACAACAACAACAACAACAACAACAAAACCCAAACATTAAAAAAACAAGGGAAAGTATCTTTTAGAAATAGTTGCAAATTAACAAAGGAGATGAATTCTTGGGCTCCCTTGCATTTTCCAAGTGAGCCGGAAGAGCTGCACTCCCTCTTTCCTACTTTGCTGAAGTCACTGTTGTTTTCAGCTCACTGTACTTTTATCACTACTAATTGGAACATACTTCCTGCCAGGGTTTAGCATTTACAGATTTTTTTTGTAGGCACTGATTTAATGGCACTGACATTAAGGTTTCTATCCACTGGGTCACATAAAAGCCAACTAAAATGGGCTGCAAAAGGAGAAGACTGTTGAAAATCAAAAGGAATGGGAGGGCAGAAAGAGGACTGTCGATGTGCTTAGCCCGCCACAGAGACATGATAGCCGCTGCTGGCTCTAGTTATTAGCACAGCATGATGAAGGTCTACTGAGAGTTTCCACTGAGCCTCCTCCTGATGGGAAAAAGCTCAGAAAGGAGGAGAAGGCTACAGTCTATCTTCTTTGATCTTACAGACAATGAACCAAATATTCCCATCTTAGTAGAAACAGACAAACAAGCCAGTCCCCAAATCAGCTCTTTGAACCTTTCCCAAGGGCTGTGGCCAGTTTGGTCACCCCAGTGAAACTCAGGGATTTTCACAGAAAGCACAGATTCATAGCACTTTCAGGAAAGAGCAAAGGCACGAGGGAGCCACCAAGACTTTAGCTTTTCAAAGCCCATCTTGAATCGTTGCCTAAACTCTGTCAGAACTAGACATATAATTGAGGGGAAGAAGCAAGTGTGGGGGTACCTAGAGGGTAGGGAGGACTGGGACAAACTGGGGGGTCCAGGCCCTATCAAAGGGGAGCCCACTGTTCAACTTTACCCAATGTTCTGCCATAACAGCATGGAGTCTTCTGATATTTTAAGAGACGTGGAAATAGAAGTTTAATGTGAAATTCCCAATTTTGAAATGTTGGCAACAAATGTAAAACACGTCCAGGTCAGACAAAATAGGCCTGGTGCCAGACACAGCTGACAGATCAATGGTTTGCATCATCTGATCAAAGTTTTAAGACAAGAGTTTGGAGATCATCTCAGCAGCAGAAAATAAGATAAAGCAGACACCTTGCTCGAGCTTAGGTCCCTGAACTATACTACTCTAATCCAGAAGGGCCCCAAGAAGCATACCAGCTAGCCTTAGATACAAATGCTTTCTCTTCTTTTCTCAAAACAAACTTACTATCAGGTTCAAGATTTCCTAGGAAGAGAAAGAAAGAGACCTAGTTTTGATGCTGTGGCATTCTTTTGAAGGTTTTATGTGGCACTATCGGATAGTTTGCATTGGATCTCTATATTCAGTCTTTATTGAAATAAATTTGCCAGTTTGGTTTTCTCTGATTCTCAAGATGACTGATTTTCTCAGATATGAGAACTGAATAAATCTGAGTCTTCTGATTAGTTTTACAGACAAACTGAGGACTTTTCAACCTGGCTTTCCTCAGCATTTCAGGGACTGAAAGAACAGTCTTCAATACACAAGGATATCCCAGATGAATTTCATGATGGTCAAAGAGAGTTCAGAGTAAACCTGATAAGGGCTTCATAGCCATGGGTCTATTTCTGTGAAGTGGGTAGTCAATGGGCAAGAAATCAAGCCCGTACAGGTAGGGGGTCAGCCTTTCATTCTTAAAGTCGCCACCAACACAGAGCACAGGCTTAAGCAGTCTGAAGTAGAAAGAATCGAGGAGATTCAAAGGTCCATCTGGGAAATGTTTATTTAATGCCTTCTATAGGCCAGGTATTATTCTAGGGGCTGACGACTAGCAGCAAATTAAACATATGTACAGCCACCATTAAAAAAGCCCCTCAACAAATAAATGTATATTGTACTATCAGAAAATGCCAAGTGCCACATGAGAGAAAGGAGAGAGTAAATGAGTCATGGCAGGATAATAACAGCATGTTTTCTCTAAGTCACAGAGAGCATTTCCTGGACACGGGAAGGAGCAAGAAACATTTCCACACCTGCATTCACATCTCCCTTCACCTTGCAGGGAGAAAGTGCAATTGGAAACCCAGCCAAACTAGTTAAAACTCCTCTCTTTGGGCAGACTTGGGCTCCCCATGCCTCTGTTTCCTCACCTGTAAGATGGGGATAATATTAGCCACCCACCTCAAAGGATTCAAAGTGGATTACATGTGGCCATGTCACAAGACATTGTGCAAAGATCACTGTGTCACCGTGATCATTATCATCACTGGGGCGAGCACAGCATCTGCCTCTAGGCAGTTCCTCAGTGGACATCAGTTCTTTTTCCCTTTTCACACCCCTTAGAGCGGGGGCGCCGAGTGGGTGTAAACACACACGTGTATGTTCCAAATAGGACTTCTTATGTAGGAGTGTGTGGTAGATTGGATATGCTGGGGCTGA
Organism: Taxidea taxus jeffersonii; assembly: GCA_003697995.1. Lineage (NCBI taxonomy): Eukaryota > Metazoa > Chordata > Mammalia > Carnivora > Mustelidae > Taxidea > Taxidea taxus. The sequence goes on from ML102737.1 coordinate 25,315, forward strand.
GGGCAGCTTGAATTCTTTTTGGACCAAAGTAAGAAGCAGAGTTCTGATTTCATTGCTCTCTTTTCTTCTTTCCACACAAATAGTCAAACTTTACACAATAATGAAGGACTAGAAAGCAATTTTCTAAAGCATTTTTGAACTCTCTTACAAAGTTTTTTTGTGGTCAATACAAATACTTCCTACTTCCATTTTAAAAAAAAAAGGACACTTAAAAAATTAACAGTTGTGTGAAACCAAATCCTTTAAAATGGTAGTGCTAGAATGGAACTTTAATTTGACTTGTATGGATTGATGACTGCCCAAAAATTGCATAAAACTTTCTAATGCAAAAATAAGAACTTTTGTGAAAAGGATGAAATACTCCAAAAAATATATTTGATGAATCAATTCTAACACTAGTAGAATACTGACTGTGAGATTTTTCAAAGGTTGTTGAAAATGGGTCCTTTTGGCAATGCAGGTTAGAGAAAAGTTGAGAAATTGAATTCAAATTAAATTTGCAAACTTAATCCCTGAGCTGCTTATTTGCCCAGATATGAATTTAATAGATTTTTCCCACTCACCATTAAAAAGGAAGTATGTGTTAGTCTATTGAAAAACTGCCCCTAGGAAATCTACTTGAGAATAATAAAAATAAAGAAACAACCATTAATTTATGAAGAACAATTAATTTCTAGATGTGCTATGTACAGCATTACAGCCAGCATATTGGTAAATTTATTCCAAATCTTTCAAATTAATTAAATGTATTAAATCAGAAGCTGCCTAAATCACAATGTATTATAAAAACTAATGTTTATTTCTAGCTCTAATGTATCTGTGGAAAAACCATGCCAGTTAATTTCCATGGCTTGTCACAGACAGAAGAAAAACAAGACTGGCATAGCTTTACTTGAAACAATGAATTTGCTTTGCCATCATCAGTTTTCACTGTACAGAAATTACAGGTCAAATAATTAGGCCTAGCATTAAACCTATCATGCAAACTCTTTGTTGAGTTGTATTCAAACTTTCAGCAATATCCATTATCCTAAGTTCAAGTAAATCTGATCCTTTTGACCACTATATTTAATAACTCAATGTCCCTCCCCCTGACTTCCAATGTCCCTCATAGAACTCTCCTTCGAATTCTCCTTTATCCACAACACTTATCTTACTTCTTCTTTGTGTGTGTGTGTGTGTGTGTGTGTGTGTGTGTGTATGCACACATTTTACATAATACCAATGGCCTAATTTCCCTCAGAACACTGTAACATCCCCAAGTGTAGGAATCTTTAATTTGTCCAGCAACAGGACCCAAGCACTTAGAACTGTGCCTTGCACATAGTAAGCTTTCAGTTAATATGTGTTGTCTGGATAATTCTAAATGCTTTTAAAGAAGCTCATTATTTAAGGCACACAATGGTGGAATTTTTTTTTTTTATAGGATGAATTCTTTTTCCATTTAAAAATGTACATTCATTTCCTACTTATGAGCCCATGTTTCTCTCTGCCAGGTGCTCTAAAAGAATAAACTGCAGTTTGTGTATCAAGGGGAAAGACAGAAAAGGTCACTAACCCACAATGTGGTTACTCACATCCTCATAACCAGTCATTCTCATATTTAACAGCTCCAGGCCAACAATGTACAAATGCCAACATACCAAAATGTAGCCATACAGACATGGTCTGGCCCAGAAATCAAAAGCATGCCATTGAGACATTAATGTTAACAAAAGCATGCTTCCTGCAGGAGACCACCTTCATCAGGCTCATCATTCAGCTACAGTCACAAGTTCATCTATATTTACATGCATCTTATTTTACTCCTTAAAGGCAAAATGCAAAAACACTTAACGCTGAATACTCCAAAGTATCAATACAATTCCAATGTACACAGTTCTCCTTCAAATGGCTAGCCAAACACCATTTCTCACTCATTCTGAGTCAATCATCAAATCACCTTTTTTTTTTTCAGTTTTCCTATAAAGAAATGTGTACTAAAGTCTGAGATATTAAAAACAACCCTTTAATGTGATCTCTACATTTACCAGTGGGATGTCCTTGGGTATAACACTTACATTCTTGGAGTCTTAGTTTCACCATTTTTTGAACAAGGTCAGTGCCAGGCAGAATTGTCAAGGTTTAAAGGCAGTGAATGCAAAAGTCTTTTGAGCATGGTTTCTGACATATAGTACTGGGGCACAATTTTTATTGAGGTAATAATTTGAATTCTATTCATAGCTATAAGAAGCAAAATCATGAGCAGTTATTTTGTTCCATTATAAAATATAACCATGTCTCTGTGATCTGACTTCTAGGGTCTTACTTTGAGCTTGAAGGGGGCAGCATGTGTCAAGGGAAGAGAGGAAGGTTAGCCTTCCTTTGAATGAGAAGGCAAACAGTATGCCCAAGGACATCTTCCAAATGAAACTATGTGGTACCTAGAAAGGGTAACCAAATTGCTGCTCAGCACCTTGATGAATGATGGCTATGTCTAACTCACCTTAAATGAAACAAGATGGGATCGGGATGTAGACAAACCATAAGAGACTCTTAATCTCACAAAACAAACAGGGTTGCGGGGGGGCGGTGGTTATGGACATTGGGGAAGGTATGTACTATGGTGAGTGCTATGAAGTGTAAACCTGGTGATTCACAGACCTGTACCCCTGGGGCTAATAATACAGTACACGTTAATAAAAAAATTTTTAATTAAAAATTAAAACTTAAAATGGGGGGCGCCTGGGTGGCTCTGTGGGTTAAGCCTCTGCCTTCGGCTCAGGTCATGATCTCAGGGTCCTGGGACCGAGCCCCACATCAGGCTCTCTGCTCGGCAGGGAGCCTGCTTCCCTCTCTCTCTGCCTGCCTCTCTGCCTACCTGTGATCCCTGTCAAATTAAAAAAAAAAAAAAATACTTAAAATGGATCATGTTGGGGTGCCTGCGTGGTGCAATCATAAGGATCTGACTCTCGGTTTTGGCTCAGGTCATGATCTTAGGGTCATGGGATTGAACCCCAAGTTGGGCTCCACGATCATTGCAGAGTCTACTTGAGTTTCTGGCTCCCTCTGCCCTTCCCCTCACGCTCTCTAAAATAAATACATCATTTTTAAAAGATAAAATGGATCATTCCCATAATGAATTAGTGACAACCAATACAAATAAGGACATTTTCACAAAATGTCAGATTGTGTAAGGCATCCAGAATTCATGTAATACCTTAGGAAGATCTCCACTCCAATAAAATAATTGACATTGGACATCTATCCACTTTGGCAAGAAGTTTAGATCAATTTGAGCTTTGAACAATGAGGAAATGTAACGTTTATGCATCCAAACGTTATAGAACAAAGTCATACCCATCATTCATATGGGATGCCCCACATTAACTCCATGGAGGGATTTTTCTCTGAGTGAGGGGGTTGTGGAAGTTTGTTTTTTTTTTTTTTAAAGATTTTATTTATTTATTTGAGAGAGAGAGAGAGAAGGCATGAGCGGGACAAAGAATCAGAGGCAGAAGGACAGACTTCCCACTGAGCAAGAAGCCAAATGTGGGGCTCGATCCTAGGACACTGAGATCATGACCTGAGCTAAAGGCAGACGCTTAACAGACTAAGCCACACAAGTACCTTGGAAGTAACCTCTTTTTATCAGAATGATATCAGGACATCTTCAGCATTGCTGCATCATGTCTTCAAGGCCATATTCCAACATCTAATCTGTGGGACACAGCCCTGGGACACAGTCACTAGCTGCTTTTTTTACTAAGGGAGCTGCAACTCCCCTGCAAAGCAACTAACCACTCTAAACTCAAGTCATCAAAAGAAGCTTTCTCCTTAAAATGAACTTCAAAAAGGTGAGTCACTCCTTTCCATAGTTAGTAAGTTACCTTCAGGTAAAAAACAAGGGATGGTCACTTATGCTTCAACGCTGAAAATATGGGTTATGAAATGCTTCTCTGGATGCCTTTCAAAACAAAAGGACTTGAGTAACTGCAGCCATCGATGTCAGAAGGCACTCCCCAGGGTGACCACACTAGCAGAGGCAACATCAAAATGGAAAACCCTTAATTGAGAGCTTATTCATGTGCCAGCCACTACCCTAAGCACTTCCTAAGCATCTTCTGGGTCTGTCCTGACTACAAGCCACTGATACTATTATCCCATCGTTTACAGATGAAGAAATTCAGATTTAAAGGGATTAAATGACCTGCTGAAGAAACAGCTAGTAAATGGCAGAGCAGAAGTTCCTGAGTCTGAGTTCTGATTCAGGGGCATTAGTCAGGCACCTGAGTCAGAGGAGCGCCGGACTATGGCTTCTCAGTCAGGCCAACTGAATCCCAGCCGTCAGCCAGCTGTTTTATCTTTTGTTTTTATACCCTTTCTCTTCCTAACATTGCAATCAGCAAATTTTCTATCCCGGATCAGTCAGGATCCTGGGAGAAAAGCAAAAACCACACCAAATATCTTTTTTTTTTTTAAGGATTTTATTTATTTGATAGGGAGAGACACAGTGAGAGAGGGAACACAGGCAAGAGGAGTGGGAAAGTCAGAAGCAGGCTTCCCACCGAGCAGGGAGCCCAATGCGGGGCTCGATCCCAGGACCCTGGGATCATGACCTGAGCCGAAGGCAGACGCTTAACGACTGAGCCACCCAGG
>ML102738.1:0-40082 GCA_003697995.1 Taxidea taxus jeffersonii
GGGGGGGGTGTTAAAGTCCCCTACTATTATTGTCTTATTGTCATTTTGTTCCTTTGATTATTTTTTTATTGATTGGTTTCTATAATTGACTGCTCCCATGTTGGGGCATAGATATTTAAAGTTCTTAGATCTTCTTGTGGGACAGACCCTTTAAGTATGATATAGTGTCCTTCCTTATCTCTTATTATAGTCTTTGGCTTAAAATCCAATTTATCAGATGCAAGAATTGCCTCCAAGCTTTCTTTTGATGTCCATTAGCATGGTAAATTGTTTTCCAACCCCTCACTTTAAATGTGGAGTTGTCTTTCGGTCTAAAGTGAGTTTCTTGTAGACAGAATATTGATGGGTTTTGGTTTTTTTATCCATTCTGATACCCTGTGTTTTTTGATTGGGCATTTAGCCAATTTACCTTCAGAGTAACTGTTGAAAGATATGAATTTAGTGCCATTGTATTGTCTGTAAGGTGACTGTTACTGTATATTGTCTCTGTTCCTTTCTGGTTTATTACTTTTAGGCTCTCTCTCTGCTTAAGAGGACCCCTTTCAATATTTCCTGTTGGGTTCTTTTGGTGTTTGCAAATTCTTTTAATTTTTGTTTGTCCTGGAAGCTTTTTGTCTCTCCTTCTATTTTCAATGAAGCCTTGCTGGATATAGTATTCTTGGTGGCATATTTTTCTCATTTAGTGCCCTGAATATATCATGCTACTCCTTTCTGGCCTGCCAGGTCTCTGTGGATAAGTCTGCTGCCAATCTAATATTTTTATTATTGTATATTACAGACTTGTCCCGAGTTGCTTTCAGGATTTTCTCTTTGTCACTGAAACTTGTAAGTTTTAGTATTAGATGAATGGGTGTGGACCTATTTTTATTGATTTTGAGGAGGATTCTCTGTGCCACCTGGATTTTGATGCTTGGTCCCTTTGCCATATTAGGAAAACTCTCTAATGTAATTTGCTCCAATATACCTTCTGCCCCCCTCTGTCTTTCTTCTTCTTCTTCTGGGATCCCAATTATTATAATATTATTTCATTTTATAGTATTACTTATCTCTCGAATTCTCCTCTTGTGGTCCAGTAGTTGTTTGTCTCTCTTTTGCTCAGCTTCTCTATTCTCCATTATTTGGTCTTCTATATCACTAATTCTCTCTTCTGCCTCATTTATCATAGCAGTAAGAGCCTCCATTTTTTATTGCACCTCATTAATAGCTTTTTGCATTTCAACTTGGTTAGATTTTAGTTCTTTTATTTCTCCAGAAAGGGATTATTTCTCCAGAAATGGATTATCCAATATCTTCCATGCCTTTTTTGAGCCCAGCTAGCACCTTGACAATCGCCATTCTGAACTCTAGTTCTGACATATTACTAATGTCTGTATTGATTAGGTCCATAGCCATCAATACTGTCTCTTGTTCTGTTTTTGTGGTGATATTTTCTGCCTTGTTATTTTATCCAAATAAGAATAGATGAATGAGAGAACAAAATACTGAAAGGGTGGCAAAGATCCCAGAAAAACATACACTAACCAAATCAGAAGAGATCTGAAACTGGGGGAAAAGAAAAGGGGAAAAAATAAAAAAATTAAATATAAAAAACTATACATATTAAGTCGTGAATAGAACAGAGCCACCCACTTGATTTTTGGTATATTCTTGTCTCTTAGATGAAACTATCTCCCAACATTTTAGAGAAAGAAAAACTTATATACATACAGAAATAAGGGTAAATATGATAAAGGGATGGAATATGATTGTAAAAATGAAATTAAAGAAGATTCTTAAAAAGAAATTGATAAGATAAGTTGGTTGGAAAAAGAAAAAAAGAAAGAGAATGTAATCAGGCTGGTGCTAGATTTGGGGTATATTTTGATCTATTAGAAGGAATTGTATCCCAAATTTTTAAAGAAAAAAAAAAACCTATATGTTTACAAAAAGTAAGGTTAAATACAATGAAGGAACAAAATATGAGTATGACCATGAACATTTAAAAATGATTTTTTAAAAGATTTTATTTATTTATTTGACAGAGAGAGATCACAGGTAGTCAGAGAGTCAGGCAGAGAGAGCGAGAGGGAAGCAGGCTCACCGCTGAGCAGAGAGCTTGATGCAGTTCTTAACCCCAGGACTCTGAGACCATGATCTGAGCCAAAGTTAGAGGTTTAACCCACTGAACCACCCTGGCACCCCTGAAGAGATTTTTTAAAAAGTATTGATAAGATACAATAGTTAAAAAACATTAAAGGAGGAAGGAGGAAAAGTTATAAAAAATAGAATAAGAGGGGCACCTGTGTGGCTCAGTGGGTTAAAGTCTCTGCCTTTGGCTCAGGTCATGATCCCAGGGTCCTGGGATCTAGCCCCACATTCGGCTCTCTGCTTGGAGGAGGGCCTGCTTCCTTCTCTCTCTCTGCCTGCCTCTCTGACTACTTGTGATCTCTGTCAAATAAATAAATAAAATCTTAAAAAAAAAGAATAAGAAAGTAAAAAAATTAAAAAAAAAATTAACTTTGCCAGACCAATGGATCATGTGAAAAAGCCATGAATTGTATGTTGCTTTCCCCTAGCTCTAGAGTACTACAGTTCTCATTGATTAGTAAACTTGGTCTTGGCTGGATGTCCTTGCTGATCTTCTATGGGAAGGGCCTGTTGCTGTGATTCGCAAATGTATTTTCCTGAGGTGGAATTTCACCTCCTTTACCAGGGACCAGGCTAAGTGATTTCTCTGGTTTGCTCTCGGGTGCTTTTGTTCCCTGAATGCTTTCTGTAGAGTTTTGGAGGACAGGAATGAAAATGGCAACTTCCCAATCTCCGGCCTGGAGGAGCCAAGAGCTTGGTGTCCCACTCCCCACTATGCCCTTAGGGAAAAGCAGTCAATCCCTCCTGTCTCCCTGGTCTCTGGCCATACTCTGTGCTCACTGGGTCTGTGACCAAGCATTTCTATCTCTGGTGCTTGGACCTGTTTGGCATCTGCAAACCCAGGAATCTGCCGTGCACTCTGGTGCCACTCCTCCCAAAGGTGGAAGGAGGGGGTCTCTCTGGATCTTCCACTTGTGGGGTCCCTGCTTGAAGAGCAGTTGCCTCGGATTATGGTTTAATGTAAACCTGAGCTAAGAGCTCACTTCTTGGCTCTATCTCTGCAGCTGGCTTCCCTGCTCTGATGCCTGGCAGCTCTGCCGCACTCAGACACCCCTGGTCTTTCTGTGGCCGCATGGCTTCTGAGGGCTTAATCCCCGCTTAGCCTCTGGAGTAACATCCCTCAGTGCAGCAGACATCTAAAAGTTCTGATTTTGTGCTCTGCTGCTCCACCACTTGCCAGGAGCTGCCCCTGCCCCCACCCACAGTCTATCTTCCCAACACCTTGGATTCACTTCTCTGCCCATCCTACTTTACAGAAATTGGTGGATTTTCTGTCCCTAGAATTGCTGCTCTTCTCTTCTATCTCCTGTTGAGTTTGTAGGTATTCAGAATGGTTTGATAACTATCTAGCTGAACTCCTGGGACCTCATGATATTTCAGTCTCCTACTCCTCCACCATCTTGCTTCCTTCTTTTTTTTTTTTTTTTTTTATATATTTAGTGATTGGTTAATTTCTTTCTCTGTTACAAGATTGTGTTTTTTTAAACTGTGTTGCTCGGTATTAGCACATGAATGGCCCATAAATACGATGGAATATTACTTAGCCATGAGAACGGATGTATACATACCATTTATATTGCCATGGTTGGAACTGGAGAATATTTTGCTCAGTGAAATAAGTTAATCAGAGAAAGGCAATTATCATCTGGTTTCTCTCATATGTAGAATATAAGAAGCAGGGCAGAGGCCTGCTGGGGAAGGGAGGGAAAACTGAATGGGAAGTTATCAGAGAGGGAGACAGACCATGAGAGACTCAAATATAGGAAACAAACTGAGGGTTGCTGGATGGGGAGATAGGGTAACTGGGTGATGGGTATTGAGGAGGGCACATGATGTGATGAGCACTGGGTGTTATACGCAACTGATAAATTACTGAACACTACATCTGAAAATAATGAGTTGGCTAATTAAATTTAAATTTAAAAAAAATGAAAAAATAACTCTCCCTCTCACCTCAAAAAAAAAAGTACCCGAAGGGGCTAGCTTGTCTTTGGGAAGCACTTCCTGTGAGTCACCTAGGTCATTTGTTTCTTTCTTATCTGTTGTTTCTTTAGGCAACCAGTCCTCCAGAACTCCCACCCTCTGTGGGTTTCAGGTGTTTTACCTCAGCAACCTTCAAATAAGTAGCAGTACTTTAGATAGTAAGAAAGTCTGGGAAAAGAAGTGAAAACTATGCAGTCATCCGTGAAAAGGGTGATTCTTGGGTGACACAAGTTGTATTTGAGCTAGTCTGCCAGTCAGCGTTATCATCAGCCTCTCTGTGGAAGGTATGATTTTCCCTCTAGCAAACACTCCAAATATATCCACTTCCGGCTTGTATGGCTTCTCAACTCTAAGATCCACGAGGGCAGAGATGGTGATCTGTCTTGCTCACTGCTATATTCCCACTACTTACTGTCATGCCTGACAAATAGGCACTAAATAAATATTTGCTCGCTTGGAATTTAAATTGAATGTGGCTGCATTGTATTTGACTTAGAAGTATTGTAGAAAAAGGAATAGTTATTCAGGGAGAATCTAGCACATGGGGATGCATAAAGAAGTTCTATTTGTGCTCATAGTTTGTACTCTGCTTTTGTCTAGTAAATGAAGTAGATTTCGTCATAACAGGCTGGGTTTGCCTCACAAGTAAAATTGCCTTATAATAATACAGAGATTTCATTAGGCCAGCAAGTAAATCTTGTCATTTGACAGGGTTGCAGTATATAAACCATGACACTAACACTGAAATAATAATTTTTAAAAATATGTTTTCAAAAATGGAGCAGGGTAAAGAAAGAATAAAATAAAACTATTTGAAGCTTCAGTTATATCACTAGTTTGTGCATAAGAGTAGTATGCTCTTTGAATATATAGTATCTGAATTGGTTTTTCTCTAAGGCACAAAATGATTACTGCTATAGTCATTTAAAATGAGAATGCATTTTTCCCCAGTAGATAGCTCCACAGATATCCCAAGTCTCATAATGGCCCTGATGAAAGGATCAGTTATTGGGTGTGGTTTCAATTTACTTATGTTTCCTTGAATTTTGAGAGTCATTTTCATTAAAGCTATTATTCCTTCTCTTGACTTCAGCCAGGACTGCCTGTAAAGAATGCTTTCATTTGACATCAGTGGAATTAAGAGATTTGAGAGCAAAGGAAAATAAATTTCTAAAAAATATTTGTAGAATGATCTAAGGAGAGTTTTTAAAATGTGAACAGGATAGAACATTTCTATTTTTCTTTTTAAAAAATGTGATCCAAAAATTGTTGGCCTTTTACCGGGACTATCTTGTCAGTACTGATAGGATAGCCAAGGTGTGTGAATTTGTTTCTGGACGTTTTGAAAGAGTCAGTGCTGCATGTTTACTAGTCGTGGGTATTTACTCTACTTACTTAGCCAGGGAATGGCTGGGGAGAAGGGATTCCTCAAACATGTATCTGAAGAGTAGGTTACTTCCTGATAGTTAAAGATTATCATGATTACACACTGTCACCTCTTTGTAACATCAGTGCTTTGCTTATTTCTCATTTGTAGAATAAAATAGCTGTTTCTAGTGATGGATTTCTTTTATGACTTTATGGTTTTTTTAAAATTTCTGAATATTGTTCTGTCTTTTTTGACCTCAAAACAAACATATAGATATCAAATATTAATTGGAGCTCACACCAAAGTTAAGAATTATGGTACTTCAGCTGCTGAATAATGGTGACCTTCAGATATATATACTTTTTAAATTAAAAAAAAACCTTAAAACTTAAAAAAATACACAACTCTGCCATGTAAACAGTAGTGTAGGGCAGGTTATGTTCTGCATTCTGTTTGTAACAACAAAGATGTCACGATCTAAAAATAAAATCAGTATGATGAATATCAATGACAACAATGAAAGTTTTGGGGCAAGGAGAGTTGTTCACCTAATTGAGGGCATTGCTTTTTCCTGTCCTCAGGTACAGAATATTGTTCCATTTTAAGCCACTGAGGTAGAAGGGCTTTATATTTCAAATTGCAAGCTAATAAATGCTCTTTTTCTCATTAACACACATGACCTCTATGATTTATGCTCACATGCATACTGGCCCAGTTTCTCAGTCTCTGTTAATAGATGTTGAGAATCTCTGTTTAATGTGAATTATTTTCTAACTGAACTCCTGTAAATTCACAAAAGATATTCAATGTAGTGATCTGCTTGTCCTGTTCAGGGAAGAAAAGTATCAGAATGAACCCCGCTTGCTGTACCTTTTCTGATTTCTTCAACATGTGTCTAAAGTGGTTCCATTTATAGGAATTATGCAGGCAGCTTTTTCAAGCTTCTTATACTAGAGATAATACATGAGTTTCTTATTTCAAATAATAAGCTATTTGCTGTTCAAATAACAATTAGTAGAGCTGGAATGAGAAAGACAGATGAAGGATCACTGATAATTAAGTTTAGAGGGCTCTGTTCTATTTTATGTTCTTAATTTATGGTAGATTAAATATTCTCATATTGTCTTGCCTTCTTTAACACAGATGGCTATGGAATTTGGGTTTAATTCCAAATCCATAATGTCCATAGTAAAGTCCTAGAAAATGATAATAAATGCTTTCCTAAATCTCCATAATTAACAGATTGTGTTAATTTTTACTTTGTTAAAGTTAGTGAAAAAGATAATTTGGAGAACAGAGTTTTAGCAAAACATGCAGCTGAAGGCAAGCTAATACTATAGTCTTTCCCCCCATCATTTGACTATTGGATTACCATTTTACGATCATTAACACAAGGATGTTTGTGAATGCCCTTATTTTGACCAATCTAGAGGGTGATAATTTTGGTAGCTGGCAAAATCACTCCGTAATTGGGCAAATGAATAGCAGATACCTATTCAAACCCATAGAATTACAGAATATTAAAGTTATAAAGTTGCTAAGCAGGTCATCCAATTCAATACCTTATCGATATTCTGGAGGGAACTACGACCCAGTGAGATACAGTGACTTTTCACAGGTATATTGCCAATTTAGTTAGGAGCCAAACTAGAATTCAGTTTTTAATTTTTTTTATTTTTGTTTTTGATCATTCAATCTTTCTCTTAATTCATTCCTAATAAGAATGTATTTATTTCTTAATTAAGGTTAAAGAGAAAGTAGTGAATTTGCCAAATATAATAGAGGGAAGATATTATATAATAAAGAATTCAGATAGTCTCTGTCTTAGGTTTCTGGTACAGAGGAGTGACTTTATTATTCATGAGCTAGCATAACATCTGAAGTTATGTTAATGAAGTGACTGATGGCAGGCTTCTAGATAGCAACAGGATAAGGGCTGGTCGTACTGGAAAGACCAAACATTTGGTTAGAATGTTGGGGCTTTGAGCCACGTGATATCATCCCAACCTCCCAACCTCCAAGGAGGTATGGTAGATTGAAGACTGAGTTAAGTCATGTGACCAAAATCCCAATAGAAGCCCTGGACATTGAAGCTCAATGGAGCTTCTTAGTTGGTGAACACATTGTTGTACTGGGGGGTGACATGCCCTGATTTTATAGGGAGAAGGCACAGAAGCTCAGGGTTCAAATCCTTCAAGACCTTTCCCTGTGTGGACCTTAATTTGGGTGTTCTTTTTGCATTCTTTATAATATAATTCTGAGGTGCCTGGGTGGTGCAGTTGGTTGAGCGTGCAACTCTTGGTTTTGGCTCAGATCATGATCTCAGAGTTGTGGGATCAAGCTCTGCATCAGGCCGCACAATCAGTGTGGAGCCTTCTTAAGATTCTCTCTCCCTCTCCCTCTACCGCTTCTTTTCCACCTCTGTAAAATAAAAATAAATCTTAAAAAATTATACTGTAGCTGTAATTGAAAGGATAGCACTTTTCACAGTTCTATGAGTCATTCTAGAGAGTTCTCAAACCTCAGCATGGTCATTCAAAGCCCCCATATTTGTAGCTATTTGATCAGATATGCAGGTGACTTGAGAGTCTAATTATGGCTGGCTTCTGAAGTAAGGCAGTCTTGTGAAGACTGAAACCCTTAACTTGAGGGGTCTGTGCTAACTTCAAGTGTTTGCCATCACTGTTGAAATGTATTGCAAAATGCCAGTTGGGATTGGTGTCAAAATAGAAGCACCAGAACATATGTGTAGTGCAACTCCTCAGTACACCAGGTGACCTTTTTGTTGACAGCTGACTACAGAGAAACTGGTCGAGTGTGAGTCAGGTTGACTATGGATTATTTGGGTGGCATTTTGCTTTCTTTAGTAAGGAAATTGTGCTCAAAAATGTGGACTAGGAAACTTAAGATACGTACTCAGGATATGGTTAAGTAGGTCTCCTCTAGTTTCTGAACTTCTGTAACAAGGTTAAATGATGTTTTCTGAAATGTTTGCTTGGATGTATAGTAATGATATTTGCTTAGAGTGTAGTTCTTAGACCACCATCATTGGTGTTATTAAGGACTTTTTAGAAATGAAGACTTCATCATAATCTGTAGTTTAACAAAATCCCCAGATGAGTCATATGTACATAAAGCTTGAGATACCTTAATATTTTGAGATAATGAGAGAACGATTTCTATTAAACTAAATCTAAATGCTTTACTTGATAAAAAATAAAAATGAAAATTCTGGCTTATTTTTAGATCTGTTGTTTTCATTGAAAATCAAAATCTATTTGTAATTGATAAATTCTTCCACACCTACTCTGTGTGTTGATACTCTGTGTTTCATAACTTTTGGCATTTATTAATATCTGTTAATGTTTCAGTATTGCATCCAGGTATTAAAAATCGGTCAATAGCTCTTCGTTAAATATGGTTGATAGAACACATGCATGTATCTTCTCTCCTTAAAATGTCACTAATAAACCAATAAAGAATAAAATGTAGAAAGAGAAATGAAGGGAACAATCCATTTACAATTGCACCCAAAATAAAGTACCTAAGAATAAATTTAACCAAGGAGGTGAAAGATCTCTACTCTGAAAACTATAAAATGTTGATGAAAGAAATTAAAGATAACACAAATGAATGGAAAGATACTCCGTGGTCATAGATTGGAGGAACAAATATTGTTAAAATGTGCATACTACCCAAAGCAATCTACAGATTTAATGCAGTCCCTATCAAATTATGATAACATTTTTCACAGAAATAGAGAAAATAATCCTCAGACTTGTAGGAAGCACAAAAGACCCTAAAACCAGCACAGTCTTAAGAAGGAAGAACAAAGCTGGAGTTATCACAATCTCAGATTTCAAAATATATATTAAAGAGGTAGTAATCAAAAAGTAATGATACTGGCACAAAATAGATGTAGGTCAGTGGCACAGAATAAAGAGTCCAGAAATAAACCCACACTTTTATGGCCAATTAATCTGCAATGAAATAGGCAAGAATATACAATGGAAAATAAAAGAGAGTCTCTTCAACAAATGGTCTTGGGAAAAGTGGACAGGTACATGCAAAAGAATAAAACTGGACCACTTTCTTACACATACACAAAAATAAACTCAAAATGGATTAAAGACCTAATGTGAAGTCTTAAACCATAAAATTTCTAGAAGAAAACATAGACAGTAATTTCTTTGGATTGGCTTTAGAAACATTTTCATAGATGTGTCTTCTCTGGCAATGAGACAAAAGCAAAATAAACTATTGGGACTGGACAAAAAATAAAAAGCTTCTGCACTGGGGGCACCTGGGTGGCTCAGTGGGTTAAGCCTCTGCCTTCAGCTCAGGTCATGATCTCAGGGTCCTGGGATCAAGCCCTGCATCGTGCTTTCTGCTCAGTGGGAAGCCTGCTTCTACCTCTCTCTCTCTACCTACCTCTCTGCCTACTTGTGATCTCTGTCCAGTAAATAAAATCTTAAAAAAAAAAAAAAGCTTCTGCACAGCAAAGGAAACCATCAACAAAATAGAAAAGAAATCTACTGATTCAAAGAAGATATTTGTAAATGATATATCTAATAAGGGGTTAATATCCAAAATATATAAGGAACTCCTACAACTTAACACCAATAATAATAATGATAATGATAATGATAATAATACCATTTAAAAATTGGTAGAAGACCTTAATAAACATTTTTTCAAAGAAGACATAGAGATGGTCAGTAGACAAATGAAATGCTCAATATCAGTAATTACCAGGGAGATGCACATCCAAACCACAATGAGATATCACTTTATATGTGTCAGAATGGCTGAAATAAAAACCATAAAAAATAATAAGTGTTTGGAAGTGATGTGGAGAAAAAGGAACCCTGGGGCACTATTGGTAAGAATATAAATTGGTGTAGCCCCTGTGGGGGGGAAACTCCCATATGGAGTTTCCTCAAAAATTAAAAAAATAGGATTATCATATGATCCAATAATTCTACTACTGGGTATTTACCCAAAGGAAATGAAAACAGTAACTCAAAAAGATAAATGTCCCCCTATGTTTTTTGGAACATTGTTTTGAGTAGCCAAGAAATGGAAGCAACCTAAGTGTCCATGAATAGAGAAAGAAGGTATAGTATATATATTTATTATGAGATATTATTCAGACATGAGAAAGAATGGGATCTTTCCATTTGCAACAACATGGATGGACCTAGAGAGCATAATGTTAAGTGAAATAAATCATCCAGAGAAAGACAAATGCCATATGATTTCACATGTATATAGAATTTAAGAAATAAAACAAGTGAACAAAGGAGAAAAGATACAAATGGACTCTTAAATACAGAGAACAAACTGCTGTTTTCAGGGTGGGGTGGATGAAATAAAGGGGACTAAGAGTATACTTACCTTGATGAACACTGAGAAATGTATAGAATTGTTGAATTACTGCATTATACACCTGAAACTAATAAACACTGTATGTTAAATATATTTGATTTGTAAAATATAAAAGTGGTCTTTTAAGAATGAAAAATAAGAATAAAAAGAAAATATTAAGGCACAATTTAAAAGAGAATGGGAAGGATATTATATTAAAGAAGATATATGGTTCTGAAGAGAATTTAAGGATAAATTGTTCTAGATACATAAAAAATTAAGCAAGTGAAGAAAAGAAAAGAAGGCAGTGATTATCTGTAGGGAATACAAAATTGTGTAAGAAACAAAATGTAATCATAGTCAAAGTACTATGTGGTTCAGCTCTGATATGAATGTTGATTTTAGAAGTTGTGATAGTGGACATTCTTGTCTTATTACTGGTCTTAGAGAAAAAGCTCTCAGTTTTTCACCATTGAGTATGAAGTTTGCTGTGGAGTCTCTAAATATAGTTTATTATGTTGAGTTATCCTCTCACTAAACCCAGTTTGTTGAGAAATATTATCAAGAATGGGTACTGAATTTTGTCAAATGCTTTTTCTGCATCATATGATTTTTTAGCTTTGTTTTGTTGATTTGGTGTATCATGTTTATTGATTTGTAAATATTAAACCATTCTTGCATCCCTGGAATGAATCCTAGTTGATTGTGGTCAGTGACCCTTTTAATGTATTGCTCAGTATTACTAATCACCAGGGAAATGCAAATCAACACCACAATGAGATATTGCCTTAAACTGCTCAGAATGGCTAAAAGAAAAAAACACAAGAAATAGCAAGAGCTGACAAGTATGCGGAGAAAAGGAACCCTCATGCACTCTTGGTGGGAGTGTAATTTGGCACAGGTGCTGTGGAAAACAGTATGCAGGTTTCTCATAAAATTGAAAATAGAAATGCTGTCTTAGCCAATAATTCCACTAGTGGGTATTTACACATAGAAAATGAAAACACTAACTCAAAAAGATATATGTACCCCTACCTTTATTGCAGTATTATTTACAATAGCCAAGAAATGGAAGCGATCTTCCATTGAGAGGCGAATAGATAAGGAAAAGGTGATATCCACATGCACACACAAATGCACACACAAATGCATACACAAATGCACACACACACACCATGGAATATTACATCCTGATAATAAGTGATATCTTGGCATCTGCAACAGCAGGGGTGGACCTAGAGGGTATTATGTTAAGTAAAATAAGTCAGATTGAGAAAGACAAACACCCTCTCATTTCACTCATATGTGGAATCTAAAAAAAAAAAAAAAAAGAATAAATAAACAAAAAGCAGAATCAGACCTATAAATACTATAAATACAGAGAACAATCTGATCGTTGCCAGAGGTGGGGGGGGAGGGGTGCACAAATGAGTGAAGAGGAGTAGGAGATAGAGGCTTCCTGTTATGGAATGAATAAGTCACAGGAATAACAGGCACAGCAGAAAAAATATAGCATTGTAGGGCAACAGATGGTAGCTACACTTGTGGTGAGCATAACTTAATGTATAGAAAAGTTGAATCGCTATGTTGTATATTTGAAACTAATGTAACATTGTATGCCAACTATACTGAAATAAAAATTTGTTTCAGGGGCATCTGGGTAGCTCAGTTGGTTAAGTGATTGACTCTTGGTTTTGGGTCAGGTCATGATCTCAGGGTTGTGGGATTGAGCCCTGTATCAGGTTCTGAACTCAGGGGGAGTCTGCTTACCCTGTGACTTTACCCCTCACCCCACTGCCCTTTCTCTCTCTCTCAAATAAATAAATCTTTAAAAAATTGTTTTAGGGGCATCGGGGTGGCTCAGTGGGTTAAAGCCTCTGCCTTCGGCTCAGGTCATGATCTCAGGGTCCTGGGATCGAGCCCTGAATCGGGCTCTCTGCTCAGCAGGGAGCCTGCTTCCCCCTCTCTCTCTGACTGCCTCTCTGCCTACTTGTGATCGCTCTCTCTCTCTCTCTGTCAAATATATAAATAAAATCTTTAAAAAATTAAAAAATGAAAATTGTTTTAAAGTTGATAAAATTATATTGTGAGGAAAGCATGGGAAGGAAAACGTGGAGAGGTATAAGAGAATGAAATTCTTGTTCTTCAGAGTATTATTTTTAGTTAGCAAATTTTATCTAAGACTTTAGTGTTAATATCAGTAGTATAGGTATGGAATGTGGTGACAACAGCCAGAAATAATAGCTGAGTTAATGTTAGTTGTCTCTCTGTGCTATCTCCCTGTTTTAACCATGCCCAAATTTATGGATATTGATGCATAGTGTAGAGACTGTCGGATTAACAGTAGCAATCTGAGTGCTCTTCCACCAACGAGGCATTTATTTTTCAGTTAAAAGAGGTATAATATTCCATGGTTCTTATATCATTTCATTATTCAAGTTCCAAAAGGTAAGTCATTGATATTTTCCTCTGCTGTGAGCATGGTGGACAAGAAGAGACTATTTCTAGCAAGTCTGTCAATGGTATTAATTTTTGCTTTGCTTTGTCACTCTGTCACTTACCAAAGTGGCTTCACACTTGTAGGTGAAGAATAGGCAATTTTTCTTCTCAAGCAGCCAAACAGTTTTAATAACCTGGAGAACAGCATGGAATTGCCATAAACTGAATGAGGAGCAATAGTTCTTATAGTTGAGGCAGATGGAAATAGTTTTCAATTCTTGCACCCTGTGACATTTGTGAAAAGTTCAGATATTTCCAAAATTGCAAAAAGCCATCTGGCTGAAATGCCTTGGCCCTGTTAACTTATTTAACCCTTGCCAGTTACAGCTTTTTAGCTTCCCCATTATTTGTGTTGCAAATTTTTTAAAAAGTTTGTTCAACAGCAAACATTAAATGAAGTATTGTGTTTTTGAAGGGCACATAGCTATCACTTTGAATTTCATCATCTTTCCGAACCCTACACATTGAATGTGCAAGGAGAAAATATCTAGTATTGATTCACCAGGGCTCAGGAATACATGATCCTGTCCAAAATGTTCATACTAGCCAGGTCATTGCTGCTTAATGTCATATCTGTCTTTGCCAATCAATTTTTAAAGGACAGTAGAGGACGGGTGATAATAGACACAAACTAACGTTAGGAGAGAGCAAGTAAGCTATCAGTTCATTCAAGTAGACATGGAGCTTCATTCTCTTAAATCCCCCTGAATCTCAGTCTGTGTCTCCCCCCACTTCTTTTTCTTGCCCCAATTCTGTTTGTATCTTTTTTCTTACCTTGCCTTTTAATCTCTTGTATCTGAAATTTTGGGGATCAATTTGCTCTGTTTATGTCTTTCTTTTCTTTTCCCTACCCCTTCCCTCCACCCAACTCCTGTTCATTATATTCTAAGGAAACAATGTAATTAAGAAATTGAAATGTAATTGTAAGTTGGGTTTCATAGGTGAGGCACTATAGAAATAAAATGAGAGTCTCAGTTTTTGAAGAAATGCTGATGCCAACAGCATAAGGTGATCTTACCAGGGAAAGAATTATCCTAACTTACCTCCCTCTCCCTCCCAGGGAATTATGAAGTGAACCACATTATCAGCAGGTGAAATACATCTTAATAGGTGTTTTCTTTTCCTAGCTCAAAATAGGTTTTTAATTCAGAGCAAAATGTATTTTTTTTCTTTTATAAAATGGAAAGTTATTGCTATTTTTGTTCTAAAAAAGATGATTTTGTTTATCTTCCATAATAAAAAGAACAACTTTCTAGATAGGGGAGATAATTAACTTGCGTAGCAGCATCAGGTTAATTACTATTATCTGGAATTCTTACAAAATGTATCTGGAAGCTACTTAATTGCTCCAGTATTCCTTATCTCTTTCCTTCTGCATAATTTTCCCCACCATACAGAATTCTTTAAACCCTTGCAGGGAAGGTGCATAGCTGGTCTATCTTTGTATATCCTGAAGCTTCTAATATTTTGATTTTTAGTCTCTGACCATGGTTCTAGTTTATTACCTGTTCATAGAATCATTTAGGATTTTTTGCCCCTGGGTAATGGTGCCACTGAGATTCCTGAGCAGTAAAATTATGTCTTCATTTAGTCTTTTATTAGCTCAGTTCCAACAACTTTTCTTCAGTGTACAGTGTAAATAGGGCAAATATAAAGATTTCATGTTTATCCTTGGCTTATCTGTTGCTGAAATACTTGACATCAAATGGATATAGTATTTGTTCATTTGTTCCTTTATTGTCATAATAGCCATAAAGAATTTTAAATAAGGGGATTAGTAGTGACAATTTTTTTTAAAGATCATATTAACTAAAAAATATTTAGCAGTGTTTTTTCTGCTGTATTTGTGGTATTTGAATGCATCGTAATGTTCAATATTTTATTCTCTAAAATGTGGATGCAAACGGTTGTCTTTTGCCTTAAAGTGTTTTACAAGTTATATTATCTGAAGATGCACAAATGGTAGGCTATTTTAGGCAAGTGACCGCAAAATTTTTGGCATTCTTCATTGGCAAAGCAACTAACTATACTTTTTGGTTTGTAAGAATGGAATATGACTTGAGATGAATTAAAAAAAAAACAAGAGGAGTATATGTTGGTAGAACCTTATCTCTAATCTTTTTTTAGCTGTGTTCCACTTTTCTCAAAGGACTGTTTTAATTTATCGTAAGTCATTTTGCAGGATTGTATCTATACATTACAGCTAACCTGAAACAAGTTATGCTGTTTGTTTGTGGATGGCTATTAAAATTTAAGATGGGTTAAGCAATTAAATAAGAAACAATGAATTATACTGCTTGTGTCATAAAAGTAGGTACCACAACTAAAGAGAAAGGCACACTGTTTCCTTCTTACTTTGGTCCTGTGGCCCCAGGAGTTAATGCGAGGCACAAAGTATCCATGCTGGAGGGTTGCCAACTCATTGGACAGACTGAGTACCTTCACTTTTTTCCTTTATGAGACTATCATCCTAGTTGGGCTACTGCTGAACAGACAAAAGCAGAGGAACACCTTTAGCTGGAGGGATCTTGTTTCCTACAGTAGAACAAAGGCATCGAGATTACTTACTTTAG
Source organism: Taxidea taxus jeffersonii (assembly GCA_003697995.1). Lineage (NCBI taxonomy): Eukaryota > Metazoa > Chordata > Mammalia > Carnivora > Mustelidae > Taxidea > Taxidea taxus. The sequence continues at coordinate 15,919 of ML102738.1, forward strand.
GCAATAGGACATTATCCACATCCACCAAATATACCGAAAAGAATGAATGAGATAACTTTCTGTATTTTAAAGTAGCTTTATACAAGAATGTAGCTAATCCATCTGTATTCCACCTGTATTTCGAAGCAAGATTTTATTTTAAGTATAATTTCTTATTCGTATTAAAGCTTGCACAAAAATTCAACACTGATCTGTTCTTTGGTAAAACTGTTGAAATAGCACTTGGTTTTAAGAAAACTGAACTGCTTTTGACTATGTTCTTTTTATCATTCATAACATTTAGATGATAACTTAATGTCTTTATCCTTCAAATCAAATTATTTTTTTCCCCCTATCATTTGCTTGGCTTCTTGGCTTATCAAGCTTGATTACATTTGCCTTTTCTTACTTTAAGCAATGTGGTCTGAAAGTGTGAAATAGAAAAAAATTGATCTTCCTAAGTATATAAAGCAATATGCCAGTGTTCTGTATAAGTTTTATTTTGCATAATGGAAAATCGTAATTTTGGCTTAACATCTTTTTTTTTTTTTGCAATGATTAGGAAATGGTGAAGTGAATCAAAAGCAACTAAATAAACACTGATTAAGAAATTCTTAATTTCAAACAGAAAAAATTTTTTTTCCTAAGGCATCTAAATGGCTCTTCCAGCATGATAGTATAAATTGCCTGTAGAATGAAGTCTTCTTGAAAATTAATTTTACTTTATATTTGTTTGCATTTCTGTTATACCACTGTAAATGTTATCAAAGAATTGAGTTGGAGGGGTTTTGACACTGTCCCACGCATACTCTGCTGCTACTAGAACTTGAGCTGAGCCAGCGTATCTTCACAGTAGTCCAACTTGACTAAAACGGTATAGTTGACATCCTTGACTTCTGTTTTTCTTTCTGCTTGTAGTGGGTTGAAGTGTGTCCCCAGAAAAGACGTAGCCGAGTCCTAACCCCAGTACCTGTGAATGTGACCTCAGATTAAAATGAGGTCACACTAGAATTGGTCCAATGACTGGTGCCTTTATAAGAGAGAGCAAAGGAAGATTTGGGCATAGAGGCACAGAGACATAGGGAAGAAGGCTGAGAGCTACTTTCTTTTTTTTTTTTAAGATTTTATTTATTTAGTTGTCAGAGAGAGAGAGAGAGAGGGAGCGAGCACAGGCAGACAGAGTGGCAGGCAGAGGCAGAGGGAGAAGCAGGCTCCCTGCCGAGCAAGGAGCCCGATGTGGGACTTGATCCCAGGACGCTGGGATCATGACCTGAGCAGAAAGCAGCCGCTTAACCAACTGAGCCACCCAGGCGTCCCTGCGAGCTACTTTCTTATAGCAGCTTGTTCACTTCTCCTTTCTTTAAATGAAACTCAGGAAAACATTTCTAGTTGAAAGCCATGTAATCTACTAGTGGATGTTCTTGCTTAGAAATCTAGAGGGAGTTTATCTGAAAATTTACTGATTTAATTACTTTAAGACTTTTTTTCCCTCTCCTCTGAGAGGTTTTTAGTATGGTTTCTTTAGACAGATATATTTTTGACATATTAATTATATTCCTGTAGTCCATTCTCTAACCTATGAAAAAAACTAGGAACTTTGGAGTCATACAGATTAGGGTTTTAGTCCCAACCGTTCCTTTTGGGCATGTTATGCAACAATCCCAAGCCTCAGTGTGTATGTGGCATGCTGACCTTCTTCTATTCCTTCACATAGGACCATTTCATCACTCGCTATTGTCATCTTTTTTTCCCTTTTACTCTCCCTTATTCTCCTGGAGTGAAAAGAAACAGTATTAAGCTTTGAACTGATGCAGACAAAAGAGAGGAGCGAATTGGCACTTCCACATTCATTTCTTGACTCATGCTTTTTCTTACCGTGGCTGTACTAGTAGGTGCTCCGTGTTTTCCAAATTGCAGATCCTGACTTACTAGTAGTTAATGAAATCAATTAATATCATCCACCATTAAAGAAGAACTAGAATAGAATAGATACTATCAGTTTACATTGTCCAGAGTAGGATAACATTCTTTGTCATGAAGCTTCAATTTTGTGTGTCTGTGTGTTGCCCTCACACTTATTTGGATGTGGAGTATAGTTTAAAACAAGTTCAAAAGCCAAGTAGCTAAATGAAAACAAGCTTCAGATATTCTAATCTATACTCTCTCCTCAGCATGCTATTAACTCATGGTGAGGATTGGCTAGTGTCATTAAGTTAAATTGTACCAGGATATACCAAGATATATGGGAATACCTTTAATCAGTTTTCTTTTTGATTGGCTGGTGTTGTCTTTCTGGTTGTGACCAAAAGTGGTCTTGTAGCTCTTGTGGATTTCTCTAATGATTGTGGCGTCAAAGGTGGCTCTGCTTATCTTTTCTTGTTCTTAGTATGAGTCAGGTTTTACTTGCGAAAGTAAACAATCAAGGAAATATGATTGCTAACTATAGAGATTCTTAATTCTCTGCTGTAATGATAACTTCTGAGGCTAATAAGGTTGCCATAAGACCCACTCCTACTGCCTGCTGAATGACCTTTACCTAAGAGGTCATATTAGTTTATATGATAAATCCCAAGATTTACTGTAGGCTTTAGTAAGCTAACAACCAATCAATTTACTTTTATATAAAGTCTAAATACCTTTCATCACTGCCCATAAAAACTAACTTGTGAAGTTTTGGTAAGTTACCTAAACTTTCTAAACCTAAAATTTCTCACCTGTAATATAAAATATACTATTGTTAGAATCTTTCTCTTAGAGGTTAAAGGAATTTTTATATATTCCAGGACTTAGCATTTTTTAAATCCTGGTGATGATGATATTAGTTATGTTGCTAATCACAAGATTTGACATCAAGTATAATGACTTTTGTCTGCCTAGAGTTGGCTGTTTTCACTCGAAAATAGTAGAAGAATTTGATTAACCTTGCTCCTCAAGAAAATAGAGAGATTAAGAGTTTAGCATACCTGGAGGGTTGCATTCTGTTTCTAGGCCTATATTTTGAGACTTCAATGACATGGATCATTTCCAGAGAAGAATGACCTGAATTATGTTAAGGACATGGATTTCTTCAGTGTGGAACTAAGATATAGGGGCATGATGGCATAGTGAAATTGTAGGGTTGTCTTGTGGTACATACATTATATTTATTCTTTTCTCTTTTTGTTTCCTAAAATAAAACTGGTGTAGATTAGAAAGAAGGAAATGCTCAGTTTAACATGAGAGGAACGATCTGTTTACTCTCAGAGTGTTGAAAAATGTGATAGGCTGACATATAAGCAACTGATCTAGTAGAGGATGGTAACATCTCTTAACAGTTTTGTTGGGGGATATGGGGGCTTGGTGAAGTGATGGGGTGAGCACTGAAGCCTTCTTTCATTCCAAGTTTGGATGTCTTTGCCACTTTTTAAGTCTGGGCAGCTGTAGCCGGACTAAGAGTAAAGGTCATAGAGTCAGATTTTGTAGAGGGCAAAATGGCAGGCTTTTGTGAAAATGTGTATGGCAGACATGCAGATTGTGAGTCTCTCTTTCCTGTAGTTTCTTGATATTATATAATTATGTATTATAAAATATATTAAGATAATATACAATTATGTTTTTAAAATATTATATTTTAAAGGGATAATGTGACATCCTGATGATAAGCTTGGAATTTTAAGTCAAGGAGAATTCTAGGAGAGGTTTAATATAAAAGCTCCTTTCTGAAGCCAGATTATTTAAAGATCACAGGGTTGTCTTCTCCCAATGTAGCAAAAATCTTTATTGATAAGCCTGTTGCCACTGGGAAAGACCTCCACAGATATTTGATAGTGCTTACTTTGGAGCCCGGGAAAGATTCAGCAGGTTTGAAAATTTGCCTGATGATAATTTTATTTGATACCTCCTTCCTCATGACCAGTGATTCATCAAGGTAGGTTAGCATAATTTTTCTTACATCACAGAGTAGTTATGGGTAATATATTCAAGTGCCAGCTATAATGTGTTTGCAAATGTCTTATACCTTCAGATGTACTTTACAGATATATAATCAGTAAAATTTTATAACATCCTCATAAGTTTAAGATTTTCACTTCAGTTCCAAAGTCTAGGGCTACTGATCTCAGACTTTCTAGTATTTTGTATCTTCTGGCTTCTGTGAAGTTCAACCTTAAATTGTTGTTTCAACAATGTGATGACAGTTTGGATGTGACATACGTATTCTTTTTTTTTTTTTTTAAGATTTTATTTATTTATTTGACAGACAGAGATCACAAGTAGGCAGAGAGAAAGGCAGAGAGAGAAAGGGGGAAAGCAGGCTCCCCACTGAGCAGGGAGTCCGATGCAGTGCTTGATCCCAGGATCCTGGGATCATGACCTGAGCCTAAGGCAGAGGCTTAACCCACGGAGCCACGCAGGCGCCCCATGACATACATATTCTTACCTGGTGTTTTAAATATTCACTCTGACAAACAGTAGACCTGACTACCATGGCCTTGCCCTGGGGAAGAGTTACTCTTATCCATAAAATAAAGACCACTCTGTCATTACACTTATTTAGTAACCATTTTGTCTAAAAGCTCCCTGGCTCTTCTCTATTATCTCTCCCAGAGCGAAATAAAACAGACACATTTGCGGTGTGAGTTGGTGCCCGCTCCACAAATTAGCTGCTAGCAGCAGGATACTGTACAAGTTTTTCTGGGCATACTCAGATACTGGCATTTCATTTTAATTTTATTAAAATATTTTTAAAGATTTTATTATTTATTTATTTACTTACTTACTTGAGAGAGAGAGCGAGAGAGAGAGAGAGCGAGTGAGCATGAGACGGGGGAGGGTTATAGGGAGAAGCAGACTCCCTGCTGAGCAGGGAGCCTGATGGGGGACTTGATTCTGGGACCCCAGGACCATGACCTGAGCTGAAGGCAGTTGCTTAACCAACTGAGCCACCCAGGCACCTCAACATTGGCATTTTAAATATCTTGGGAAAGTAGATGTGCGTTTACCCAGTTTATATTCTGTTTGGAATTGCCCCTGTGGTTTCAGGTAACAATCTCCAACATTTTCAAACAAGATATTGAAGAATTATTTAATAGTCTATATATCACAGTTCTCTCAGAAGACTTTTGAGAAAATTTAATAGCAGGAGTATCTACAAATGTTTATGCTAATGTTTATCTCTTACATTATGTTTCCATTATGTTTATTATGTCTTTTAATGTATATCTCTTCTGTTAATTTTTAAATACATCTTCAAAGTTGCACTTTAAATTATTGTGCTACAATGTGCTTCTTTACTCTGAAAACCTATATACTTATATTAGACAATCTTGGTAAAACCTTTCTTCTTGAGAGAGTACAGTGGTGAGAAATAGAGAAAATCTAAAATGAGTGTCCGATTTGTGTGTCAGTATTTCTACAAGTACTCTTTCCTATTTTAAGTTATTTTGAGTTCAAGGTCTCACTTAGAAACATATATTACAGGACATTTTTTTTTCTATTATCTGAGCAAAGTGATACCTGTTAGATCTCATTAGAACTGTGTCTCTGTTCTTACAGAATACATAGTCCAAATAAGTGAAACACACTATTTCCCCCCCCCACCGGTTTTCCTATGTCTATTTTTATACTAATACTTATTAAAGTCTGTCACATATTTGTGAAACTTCTGAAAGAGAAATACAGTTGGCAATGAAAATGGAACTAGAACAGTCTTAAATTCAAAGATGTAGACCTTAATTTTATATCACATTTGGGTTTTTATCTACAAAACTTCTCAAAATACCTACGGTCTCTTTCATTGATCTGCCTTTTGGAGAGAGAATGAAGAGCTGTAGTAACATTTTGTTCTTCTGTTGGTTTTGTGGCAGATGTATTTTAAAAATATCTGAAATGAGAATAACTTGCAGATAATGGACTCTGCTAATCCTGCACATGAAGGGTGTGCACCTGAGTATATGCTTGCGAGGGTGTTGAGTGTGTGTTTCAGATTAGGGAAGGCCTGCCTGAGAGAGTATTGTATAGAGTGTGTTTATATCCAGTTCCTTTTTCATTTCCCACTTCTCATATTTTCAGCTATGGAGGATTAGAGATAGCGTGGGAGACTAGGGCATGGCTACAGAGGGAGACAGGATTGAAAGATGGAGAATTAGTATTTGTAGCCTTATCAATTAGTCCTGGTGTTTTAAATTTGACCTTGTCATTTTCCCTTGGATATTAGTGTTCACCAGACTATCGTTAGCAACAAATTAAAATTTGATTTTTTAAATTTTTTTACTCATACTTCCATTTTTCTTTCTGAAGTCCAGCTCCAGCTTTTGCCTTCTTCAGAACTTACAGTTCTGCCTACAAGTAGACAGAGAAGCAGGCAGAGAGAGTTCTTCAGAACTTACAGTTACTCAATACAGTTACTCAATGCTATTCAAAGTCTTCCGCATACTGTTACTTTCACACTGCTCCTGGCATGCTCTCTTCATTTCTCTGCTCTTTAATTGAGAGTTTGTGTAAAGATAGTCTTACTTGTTAGAACCTTTTCTGGGCCCCCTTATAATAACATGTATCCCCCCAATATATGTAAGTTATCCCCATGCCTACCATATTTTTAATAACCTGTATTGCAATTACTAGATGCATTTGTTGTTACCTACCTGTAGATGATGAATGTTACCGTGCCAAGGAATTTGTCTGTCACAGTCATAATGATTCTCTAGCAGTTAATATTGTGGCTGGCACTTAGTAGAACCTCACTAAAAGAAGTATGCATGGATAAGATTCATACATGAATGAAAACATGGGCCATGTCTTGCTTTTCTGTTTAGGAATTTTGCTGCTATTATTTTCCAAATCCCATTCCTTAGAAGGAGCTCTGCCATACCAATGATTCATTTCAAAATAACCAAAGTGAGGGCATATCATTTGGAATTAGAACATGGCTTAGCCCTGTGACTTCCAAATATTTGCAAGCAAAATTTAGTATTCACTGAGTACTGGGAAATTTCTTTACATGTAACATTATTTTTGCATTCCAGTTTAATTTCACAGGAGTTCGTTAACCTGTGGAGGTGTTTGTTTTTGTTTGTCTGTTTTACTGAACCACCTTGCTTCTTCTGCTGGGAAGTATAGAAGATGAACTTCCTGGCCGGGCATCTGTAGGTTTCAATCATGGATAAGTTTGATGGTGTGAAGGTTTTTTTTGTTGTTTTTAATTTAATTTTTTTTTTATTTACTTGATAGACAGAGATCACAAGTAGGCAGAGAAGCAAGCAGAGAGAGAGAGAGAAGGAAGCAGGCTCCCTGCTGAGCAGAGAGCCCGATGTGGGGCTCGATCCCAGGACCCTGAGATCATGACTGAGCCGAAGGCAGAGGCTTAACCCACTGAGCCACCTGGGTGCCCCGATGGTGTGAAGTTTTTATTTAACATCTTTGTTGCCCCATTTATCAACCATTATCCATGTCACCTAACCTCTGTTAAATAATTTCATTCTCCTAGAACAAAATTCATTTATTAGAACTCCTCAAAACCAATTCACAAATTCCATTTCATAAATTGGAACTCCTCACCCAAGACAAGCGCTCCAACAAAGGTGAGCTCTGTCAGAGCACCCTGTGGCCTCTCTAAGATGGTGATGGTGGTGCCCCAGTTCTGGCAAGGATGGGGATGATGACAAACATTTGAAAAGAAAATCTTTCCCCCTCAATCCTTACCTTATTTTTTTAAGATTGTATTTATTTATTTGATTTATTTATTTGAGAGAGAGAGATCGTGAGCAGAGGGAAGTGGTACAGGGAGCGGTAGGGGGAGAAGCAGACTCCCCGGCTGAGCAGGGAGCCTGATGCAGGACTCGATCCCAGGATCCTGGGACCCAAGCTGAAGGCAGACACTTAACTGACTGAGCCAGTCAGGTGCCCTCAATCCCTACTTTTTAAGCAGAATTCTCCTTCTAAGGTCAGAGTTACTGTGTATGATATTATAATCTGGGAGTCAGAAAGGAGGTTAAATAGGTGGTTGGCCATCTTGTACTTTTCTGTGATGGGACTGAAAAACAAGAGCTTCATTGGGACTATGAAATGGATTCATGGAAATGATCACAGGAAAGTCTTTTAAAAGTCCCTAGGAGTGATTTGGACCCAGTGAGTACTTAGTGAATATAATTATTTTAAAATTTTTATTTGTAAGAGTATGTGCCGGGTTTTGTTGTTGTTTTTGTTGATAAACTAGTGCTCACTGTTTGGTATTTAGCAAGTAATAACTGGAAGTTGACAAATACTGGTGGTTTATCTCCAATTCCTCCTATAAACTGAGATAAATATAAAGAAACATGTTGATGGAGATAGGTAGAAAATAAAAGGCACAATGAATAAATTTGACATATTGTTGATGGATTGTTCCCTCTCCCAAAATATTACCTATTAGTTATTTTTGTGGGTTATGCATGTTTAAAAAAGTACGTGATTATTATTATTTCCATGATGTATCTTTTGATTTTTTTCTCTGTTTTTATTATTATTGTTCTCTTGGGACAGAAAATTACTTCTCTCAGACTGATCTATAGAATGGGAGTGTGAATACTGTACTCCTGGCAATTTCATGAAAATTCAATTAAGTAAAAATATATGTGTATTAACATATATACACATACACATTCATATATATGTGTGTATATATATATATATATACATATATATATATGTATATATATATAGAGAGAGAGAGAGAGAGAGAGAGAGAGAGAGAGGAAGCACATTCATCAGTATGCCTGACATGCTAAGATGGTAAATGTTCATTTTTCCCACATTTCTTTTCCTTTTTGGATCTGGAGTGGATTTCTTAAGACCATAGCAAATAGTTAGTTGGACACGTGCTCAGGATTCAGTAAATGTTTCTCTTCTTACTTCCTATTTTTATCTTGCAACTTGAGTATATATTAATGCATAGTTATTCAGATATAATAATATGGTCATAATGTATTTATTCATTGCTATGCAATTTATGTGCCAGGAAAATATCTCAAGCATCATATTATCACTTCAGGACTGAGTCTGGACTGAGACACACATAAACCATTGGACAGAAACCCTAACTACCCTTACCTTCACACAGTTGTTTTGGTGTAGTTCCTCTTTTCAGTGCAGTCTGTTATTCTTATGTATTTTTATAGATAAAGATTTCATTAGTAGGAAGAAATGAATGTTTTCTTTCCTTCTATACTTATACCTTTCCTGTATCATCTCCATCATTTTTAATGGATAAAAATAGCCATCACTTTTTTATTTTTAAGCTCAGTGGTTTGAATTGGGTAGTTAAAATCACATAATTATATAAATTGATGCATTCTGTTCTAAATGTCTTTTAAAATCTGATAAAATAATTAATTTAATATGAAAATTACATACATGAATGTTGGCTTATTGATTAACTGGTAAACAGGAAAGGGGATCTTAGAAGGCTTAAGGTTCTTTTGGAGACATGTTTTCATGTTCTTTATTGAATATGTGACTTGTGTCTGCAACTATTATGAAAAGAATGCTTATCAAAGGTAAGCATTGGAACTGAATTCTAATAATAAATTTCACCTTTATAAAATATTCTTTTGAAAAACTCCTTTGGTGTATTTGGCCATATTCCTTTAATATTGGTAACTCTCATGGTTTAAGAACTATTTTTCTTTACCAGCTCTGAATCTGGTACCACAAATGACAGGGACGTTTTTTTGTTGTTGTTGTGTGTTTTTTTATTTTTTATTTTTATTTTTTTAAAGATTTTATTTATTTATTTGTTAGAGAGAGAGAGAGCGAGCACAGGCAGACAGAGTGGTAGGCAGAGGCAGAGGGAGAAGCAGGCTCCCTGCCGAGCAAGGAGCCCGATGTGGAACTCGATCCCAGGACGCTGGGATCATGACCTGAGCCGAAGGCAGCTGCTTAACCAACTGAGCCACCCAGGCGTCCCTGCTGTGTGTTTTTTTAATACTTTCATTCTCTCAATGTTAGGATTAGGATAGTCAATTTATGTCCCAAGCTTGCTCTATTATTTGTCCAGTGGCTAGTAAATATTATAAATGGATATTGCAATTGGAATTTGAATCAATAACTCAAGACACTGAACCATATGTTTTAATGAGAAGCTGGATTTTCCTTATATTGGTCACATAGTACGATTAGTTTTTTTTGATGATATATTAGAATCAGAAAAGACAAATATAAGTACAGAAAGTACCATGAGGTCTTCAAATTCTATTATAGTTCATTCTCGTGAAAGACTTGCCACGGTCAACCATAACTCTCTGTGCTATGCTTTGTTACTTTGGGCCACTCGACAGTAATTTTGAAATCATATATGAAGTTTACTCTGAATGTACTACCTATTTGAATACCTCAGTTCACTCCTAGGAGAAAGTTGTATTGATATATCTTTGATGTATCTAACCCCTTAGCTGGTATTAACTGTATGGCTTATTTCAAACATAGTTTTAGGAGCCCTCTGATGTGCATGTAAACTGAACCAGAATAGTAAATTCAAATTTCTGTGGACATGTCTATTTTCACTAGGAGTAAAAAGGAATTGTGTTCTATTTCATATGATCTTCTTACCTGAGCATACTGAATGCTTACTAGTCAATTCAAGAGCAGCTTTGTGATGTTATTAACAAAATGTTTAAGCCAGATTTGGAAAATAATCTGTATTTCACTGGAATATTCTTTTTGAAACATTTATCTTTTAATTACTTTTCTTAGTATTGAATTTATGTATTATGACTTTCAGAATGAACTCTGATTTTGTTATTTTATTCCTGTGAACAAATAGTGTTTTTGTTTTTCCCTTGCTTCAGAGGAATAAGGTAAATCAAAGTAGTGGTCACCGTTAATAACAGATAGAGTCCTCATTTTACAAATGAACACACAAAAGCAACCACTATTGTATTGAAAACCCAATTAGTTTCTTCCTTTTTCCTGAGCTCCATGGTGCTTATTATAGCATCTTGATTCTAGGCATGGTTCTTTCATTCCACTACAATATTGACATGATCCCAAGCAACGACCTAGTTAGCAATGCATTAGTCAGGGTAAAATGATAGATCATATGGTTGTAGAACTAAGAGTGAGAATATTATCATCCGATAAGGTCGTAGAAAAGAAGATCATTGTAGTTTATGACCATTTGGGATGTTCAATATAGTATTTATATCCGGCAAGTATATGCTTAAAAAAAAACTTTTACTTATTTGTTAAAATTTGTTATGGGAAGAAGTGGGGAGAGGGAGAGAGAGAGAGAGAGAGAGAGAGAGTGGGAGAGATTGAGATTGGATCAAAGAAAAGGTAGCCACAATTTAATCACTGTTCACTATTAACTATCTCCTAGACTGCCAACACTGGGATAATCCTGAAGATGTTGTTTGATAGTGACATATACAATGAGGATGTTATACAATGATACTTGGCGATGGCTGTGAGGATATTTCATTGCAGTTCTCCCTTTCTTTAGCAAACATCTTTTTAAACTTTTAGTTTTTATTATTGGCTTTATTTGAAAGTCCCATATCACTTCTGATTTTTCACATAGAAGGCTAATCTATGAAATTTTAAGGTTTTCCTTCTTAGTAAGTAGACATGCCTCTTGACTTAACCAGTTTAAGGATAGTATTAGGCTGGTATTAGTGTGTGTGTGTGTGTTAAAATCCATAATAAATTTGAGTTAAGTTCTTTTATCAATATATCATAAGTAAAACCATTTTGGATCAAGAAATTTTTGGATTTTTTTGAGTGTTATTATTCTGTAAAAGTATGTATTGACACTGGGAAGAATCCTCTAGATAACATCGTTAACACATACTTGTGAAAGAAGTGATACATAACCAGCATGTAATCCAGTAGAATATAAGCCATTTAATGGTGAAAAATTTGTCCTGTTCACTTCTGTTTTTCCAGTGAGTAATAGCCATGCAGTAAATATTTATTGGAAGTAACCAAAGAAATATAGTTAAGTAAATAGACTAAGAAACTATAATTTTAAACTTATGCTTTCTGGTATGCAATTTTGCTTAAAAACTTTTTATCTAATTAAAATTAAATTTTAAGAATGGAAACAAGTATCAAAAGATAAATATATGTACAATAAATGAATTTCATTTCTTTCCTAAGCAAAATAGCACGTGACTGGCAGCATATTGTTGGTTGGCTTTGCTGACAATGACACATTTTGCTTTTTTATACATTATTTGTATTCAACTAGACATGCTTATTTTCATAAAATTTAAATATTATTATATAGTATAAATTAGAAAATATATAATTCTTTTAAAGTCATTTTTGTGAAGTGTTTTTCTCCATACAAGGTGAGATCAGTTGACATTCACAATGGTATAAACTTTAGAGTTTTATTTTTTTTATAGGTAAAGTTTGCCATTTCATCTGTATGGTATCACCAAATTGTAGGTTATATGGTTTGAGTGCTTGGAATAGTGCTTAATTTTATGTGAGGCTTAGAATACAACATAGGGAGTATGAAATACATTCTTATTATTGAAGCAAATATCCTTTTTGCTCTCACTGGCAATTTAGGTGAAATTTTAAGCAAGTAAATAGGATCATGATTTGCTTTGAGCATCTGTATTTTTCTTGGCTGTAACAAAAATACTTCATTTCAGTCTTCACTGTTAGGTGACTATTCAGAGTGCTTATTTGCTACAATTTTTCTGAGAAAAATGTGGCTTGAAATGCATTTTAAGCTCTACGCTGTTTGTTGTAGTCCTTCAGGCAGGTAGGTTTAAAAGAAACATACAAGATACCTGAGCAAGTTCTTGCTGACCTATGCAATACCTGCCTCCTAATGGGTCATATTTCAGCTGCTATATTTTTGACAAATAGCCTGGCTCTAGAAAGCTCTGTCCATGGTGCTGAAACATCTCATGATGTATGAGCATGTCTTATTGATAAATTCTAATGTCAACCTCTGGGTGATAGTGATTCATCAGGGTGTAAAATTTGTGTTTGGGAAACACATTGAATTAGCAAGTTTCATATTCTGGATGTGTTAAAATTAACACAGTTTGTCCTTTTGTTTTAAAGAGTTCATAACAATTACCTTCCAGGTTGTCAAAAACAGCAGGATTTAATTAGAAACTGTCAAAGCTACCATAAAAGCAAATGTCTACATTAACAAATAAATTGATATGACTACAGTGCTGGAAATGTTTACAGGCCAGTGACATGTTGATAACATGCAGCAAGTTATTGTAAGAAAAGTTTAACACTTGATTATGAGCAGGCACAACAGCAATTAATGTAGAAGCCTTATAGCTTTGTAGAGATAAGTGATTTGCCTATTAAAAAGTATGGTTTATTATCTTAGATGGTTTTTTATTATTTCAGGATTTTTTTTCACATATATATCTATTCTGCAGGACTGTAGGGTTTTGTTTGGAAATATGACTTAAAACCCTAAAAGATTTTAGTTATTTTCTCCAAGTGAAATATTTATATTTCCTATTTTAGATTCCTTATTTAGTAATGTTTTTGTCACTTCAGTGATTTTCACTTTTTAAGCTGTGTTTTTTAGGTGTCTTAAATATAGTCATTTAGAACTACACTTAATATTTTTCTTTTATTGTTTAAAAAGTTTATTTTTTTGAGGGGGGGAATAGAGAGAGGGAGGGAGGGAGAGGGAGAGGGAGAATACATATGTGGTGAGGAGGGGAGAGGGAGAGAGAAACTTAAGCAGACTCTGCACTGAGTTCAGAGCCGATGTGGAGCTTGATATCACAACCCTGAGTTCATGACCTGAGCCAAAATGAAGAATTAGATGCCCAGTTAATTGTGCCACCCAGATGCCCCTCTTTTCCTCTAAATTAGTCTTAGAAGCTTTTTCTTGTATTATCAAAACTTTGTTCTCAAATTTTTATTGAACTCTGGAATTATCTGATTTATGTCATTTTTATATGGGGGTGAACCAAATAAAAGGCAAAATTTTATAAAATTGAACCTGATAAACTTATTCTACTAATAATCCAATATGTTTAAATTAAAATTTTAAAATTCTAATCCTGGAAAATCCTAGTCTCATAAAATCTAAAATTCATTATCATCCTGGGGAAAAGAATCATTCAGTCTGATTAGAGCAGACGCACAACTAGGTTAGTTGCTATATAAGTATAAAAACCTCTCTCTTTTGGGTTCATGTGAAACATGTTTGGTTGTTAGATTTGCAACACAGAAAATTATTAGATTATTTGCTTATTACTGCAGTGAAGCACATTAAGTGTTCAGAATCAGAGATTTGAAAAGTAGACCTAAATCGTAAATCCTACCAAAAATTGGCAATATTTTTTGCAAAGCAAGCAGCTTACATTTGAGCTACTACTAATTATTAAAATGAAACTTTCAGTTCCTCAGATATTGGATTTACATTATGTGAACTTACCAATTAAATCTACTCTAAAACCTGCTTGTTAAGAAAATATTTAGGTGAATACATGATATCCTTAAGGATTTGTTTTGGTCAATGAAGGGTTAAACAGAGTGTTATTATTGCCTTTCAGTACAGATAAAGTGCTCTAAATTCATTTTTGTGCATTATAAAAATATAATTACAGAACCCCAAAAAAGTGCTTTAGCATTCAAAATTTCATTATGGAAAAACACTTTTAAAATATATCATTTAAATGATATCTGATCAGATGACATTTCCCAGAAATTATTCTTTATTTAGAAACAAAAACAAGACAAAAGCAATTGATTTTAATCCAAAATGTATTTTTTTCTTATAAAAGAGGCCCACATACTCACTGTGTCTACTCTACAGAATTTGTCCGTTTTATTACACCACGTGTCTATTCAAGTTACCTAGTCACTGCAAAAACTCGTGGCTAATATGTGTAATACAACACAGGAGGAGGTATTGCTCAGTTCAACTACTCTTATATACTTAAAAAAAATACAGAAATGTTTTTGTCCACTTTAACTGTTGTCCAGACATAAAAGTTACATGAAAGTTCTAGAAAATGGAATTATTTTATTTGGTTGCCACAGTACCCTTTGAAGCCAGTTAATTAAAATGCTGAACTTGTACATATTTCCCTTGGTCTGGAGCAGCATTGAAGCTTAAACTTCTTTCTAGAAAGCTGTATTTCTCTCCTTTTTTTAATTTTTCAAGCACAGCTGCAGTCTTAGCTTTTCTTTGAAGTAGGTTTAGTTAGTTGTTTTTAGGACATATTTGTTGGCACACCTATAACAGTTGCTTTCACTTCCAGTGCTGTACTCTTTTCTTTGCCTGTTTCCCAGAGGTTGATTAGAGGAGGATAAAGCTCACTGAATGTGAAGGTTGGTTTCTGTACGTAATTCCTCATATAGCCATGTCCACCATCACAATTCATTTCTTGTGAGAGGCAACTGAAAAGACATATCACACCAATAATCCCCAGAAAGCCTCCAAGGCAGGCCATAAAGGTTGTGGTGTTACTCTTTTCATATTCTTTTTGATCAGGGTCCACACCTTTTGTGGTGACATTTACACATTGTTTTTTGGTTTTTTGATAGATGGTGGGGACATCAATACAAATTCTGTACTCAGTTGATGGGTTCAGATGAGTAAGATTATATACCTTGACATCAGATGGTATTCGAGCACTCTGGGCAGCATGGGAATGTTCAGTCTTGACAAAGGCGGTCCACTTAACGCTGGATTTGAGAATTTTAGAACTTGCTTTCCAAGACACCAGAACTGAATTGGCCTGAACATCTTTTATTTTAATATTTAAGGATTCATTGTTATCCTGGGGAAAAGAGCCATCCACTTTGATCATAACAGACTTCAAGTCAGCACCAACCAGGTTAGTTGCTATACAAGTATATAGACCTCCTTCTGTTGGAGTTATGTTGTTTATATCTAGTGTGCCTTCAGAATGGACATAGAACTTGTCTTTCAAAGTATTAGGTAAGAGTTTTTGACCGGAAGGTGTTATCCAGTAGATTTCAGGCTGTGGCTCTGCAGTAGCTCTGCAATGCAAGGAAACATAGCTCCCAGCTTCTAAATCCAGATTAGAAGGGAAGCTCTCAGGAGCTATAAGAGGGAGACAGATTTCCATCATTTCCCTGAAATGCACCTGCCGAACATTTTGGCCTTGGAATTCAGGTGGGTCCACGCAGAATAGTGAGTCAGGCTCCATGAATCGAATGTTAGTTTTGTTCATATTAATCCAACGGATGACACAGTCACACCTGATGGGATTGCTGTGTATGCTGATCTCCTTGAGGTTTGGCAGAGACTCAACTGTACCATGGTATAGGGCACTAAGGGCGTTACTGTTGAGCATAAGTGATTCCAGCTTGGGTAGCCTGAAAAATGCATTTGGGTGAATGTAAGACAACCGTGGGTTGTTTGTAGCTTCTATTTTTCTTAAATCTGGAAGGTTATCCACAGCAAGATTGTCGATGGAAATCAGCTCAGGCATATTATTTATTCCCAACTCTTTTAAGTGTAGCATATTGCTGAAATCACCCCTCCGTATTCTATTAATGGGATTTTTATTTAGATCCAGGAATTTGAGGTTTATAGCTTTTTGGAGAGCAACATGGGGCACTTTAATAAGCCTGTTGTCATAAAAAGAGATGCTTTCTAAGTTTTCAAGTCCAGCCAAGGCATTATCTGGTATTTCCGTGAGGTTTATACCAGCTATAACCAGGCTGCGAAGATTGATAAGCGGCTTAAAGTTCATGTCTTTGATTCTGATGATTGGATTTTCCCCAATCATCAGAATCTCCAGATTGGGAAGAGCATCAAACCATTTACTGTTGATCATCTGCAATCTATTTGAATTGAGATGAAGTCGAAGAAGATTATGGAGGCCAATAAAGGCTCCGGGTGAAATTGTAGAAAGCAAGTTGTGATTAATATAGAGTTCTTGTAAGTTGCTCAGTCCAGACAGACATTTTTCAGGCAGCTCAGTTAGTTTGTTTTCCTCCAAATACACAGAAAGAAGCTGAGGCATCTTTTTTACATTAATATTGGTGACTGAAGATAAATTGTTTTGAGATAAGTCCAGGCCGGTGAGGTTTACTGGAAAGTCTATGGAGTATTCAATTTTTGCAATATTGTTAGTCTGTAGGAGCAGAATCTGTGTGTCAGCAGGCAATCTGGCTGGGAAATTTAAAAGACCTAAATCATTACAGTCCACTGTAGATGCTTCCATATAAATGGATCTGGGTGTAAACCAAGGCCTGATTTCACATGTACATAATTGTGGGCAATCTGCTTTTTTATCTACAGCTTGGACTAGTGTAGTGATAGCTAGGCCAAGTAGCACATGAATTCGGAGTGGCATGTCCTTCATCTTAGCTTTCTTCTTCAGAAATTTAATGGGCCCTCAAGGATTCCACAGTCACTGCTAGGAAGTTAAGTAAGACTTGATTGATAAGGAAAATAGTTGCATTTGTCAAACGATGAATGCCATAAAACTGCAGAGATTTTCTTCATGGAAATACGTGCTGGTGACACAATTGTCTTGTCCAGAAATGTCATGCATGTTGGAAAAGAGATCACTATCTCCTTTATGATAGAATACTGATACACTTTTTGAAGATGGAGTATGTATAGATGGTCCCAGGAAATTGAGCAATTCATTTATTTAGGAGTGTAATATTCAAATCCCATGCTTGTTCAGTACTTGCAGGAATAGCAGTGTGATGCTGGCTATAATAAAATGGAACATAAAAGAAAAAAGAGAAGAAGAGTTAGTCCAAAGAGGAAAAAACACCCTAATTAAACATCCATTAATTAACTATGATTATCTTACATATGATATTATTTAGAGTTTATGATTAATTCACTATGTTTTGATGATGCTGTCCTTGTTGTGACTGTCTTTGGCCTACACATTGGACAGGCTGAGAAATTGAATCGTTAGAAGGCTGATGTTATAGTAAACATCATGAATATGCTTCCAGAATTCTTCTGTTATTTCCAACCTTCACTTGTTTATACCTGGTCATTTTGTTTGTTATATTTGTCATTCTTTTTGACAATTAGTTATAGGGAAAAAGAAGAAAAACCTTTCAAAGGTGAGGTCTTGCTTTTTTTCTCTTAGAGAAGAAAAATTAAATGCTTATAAGCAAATAATATTATTAGGTTACAGTCAAATGATTTAGCCTGTGGTTTCTCGGGTTCCCAGGAGACAACATTTAGAAACAAATTCATGTTCATGCAATGAACTAGAAGTAGTGGTATTTAGCTGGATTTCCCATTTTCATTCACGTTTCTTTCCATAGTCCCCTTTGTACAAAGTGACTTGAATTTTCCAGTATTTGGAAGAGACTGTCTAACTTGCCATAGATGTGCCTGCATATTGTCATTCTTTACTGAAATGCAGATTAATGTTTGACTGTTTTATTTTTCCCTGAAAATAACTTACATTCCATTAGTCACTAACAGTGAAAAAGTAACTTTATTACATCAGTAAAACAGGCACTTAAGTACTCCTTCTTTTAAATGGATACTGATGTCTTTATCACATAAAAATAAGCAATCCAAAATCAAGTTGCAGTTTCGATATGTGCCATATTTTAAAATACCACGCTAATTTTACATATACACTCCATCAATTGGACTGCTGGTAAGCCCTTCCTGCAAATGTCCAGGATGGCTGGAGCCACCCTGGGCTCCATTCTAGGACTTTTTGCCTCCCAGCAATAGTGGTCTGCTGAATGATCATTTTGTAAATACTGTTGACTCATTCTAAGATAAGAATGAGTTTCAACAATAGGGATAAGTATTTTTAAAGATGTAGTCTCGAGAGAGAGAGAGAGAAACATTTTTTAAGGAAAAAAAATTATTTTCCAAAATCAAAAAATTTACAGTTCAAAGTTAAACCTAATTTTTCTCTTATCCTTTAAGAGATGTGATTTTTTTTAAGGTTTTATTTTGAAGTAGTCTCTACACTCAATACGGGGCTCAAACTGCAAATCAGGAGTCACATGCTCTACTGACTGAGCCAGCCAGGTGCCCTGAGATATGATCTTATCTGAAATCTGTATCATAAAGTTCAGATTGCTAATTATCTTGAATTAAAAGTGTCTTTGCTTTTCTTTTTTCATCAATTCACCTATTTACTGATCTAAATTTCCATTTTTAGTTATTTTTTTATTTTTAATTGAAGTGTGGTTGATGTACAATATTATATTCACTTCAGGTATACAACACAGTGCTTCAACAGTTATAGACATAACAAAATGCTCATCACGGTTAAGTGTAGTTCTCATCTGTTGCCATACTCAGTTATTACAAATTATTGACTATATTCCTTATGCGGAACTTTTCATCTCTGTGACTGGTTTACTTTATAACTGGAAGTTCATACCTCTTAGTTCCTTTCACTTATTTCACCCATCTCTCCACTCTCCTCCCCTCTGGCAACCACCAGTATAGTCTCTGTACCTATGAGTCTATTTGTGTTTTTATGTTGTTGTTTTTCATTTGTTCTGTTTTTTAGATTTCACATATAAGTGAAATTATATGGTATCTGTCTTTCTCTGTGTGACTTAATTCACTTAGCACAGTATCTTCTAGGTCTATCCATGTTGTTTGCAAATGGCAAGATTCCATTTTTTTTTTTTTTTTTAATGGCTGAGTCCTTTTTTGTTGTTTTGTTTTTAAACTGGACCCTCTTCTGGCTATTATTCTTAATCTCTTTCAAGAGTTTCTTGAGGAGCGAATCCAATACAGCTCCTTCTTCAGTGAAGATTCCTGATAAATCCTTGGCCCATAGGACCCTCCACAATCTGTGGTCTTGCTTCTCTTTCTCTTTATTTGTCCTCATCTTCTGCCACTCTGCATGCAGCCTTCCCTCTGTCAGCAATGCTCTGGGTACCTCATCTGTGTGCCTGGAATTCCTGTTTCTTTGTTGTGAGTTAACTCTTACTGTTATGTCCAACCTCAGGTCAAGCCTCACCTCTCCGTGAAGTCTTCTGTATAAGCCCTCCCCTCCAGCTGTACCTGTACCTCACTGCCCTCCGCAGTGATCCCATGGCCCTAGCACACACCTCTGTCAGAATATTTACTTGATTCTCTGCCTCACCAGGTGTTTATCTCCTTGAGATCCTGAGGCCTGCCTGCCTTTCCATTCCCAGCTCCTAGGCATGGTAATTAGAATATAGTAGATTCTCCAGAAATGTTTCCAATGAAAGGATAAATGAATTATATTAATAAATGTATATATTCATCTTCTTTACATATAATTTAAGTAGTTCAATCTGTTTAATTTACTAATTTCAGTATTCAGCTGCTTTAATTTGTATAAATCTATTACACAGGATGTATGTTGCCGTATTACTAAAATCCAAAGACTAAATTTTAGTATAATCCAAAGGAACATTGGACTTTAAAGAAGAGTCAATCTAATATTATGTCTTCAGTTTATTCCTTAATTTTTTCAGTCAACATTTAATGAGTACCTTCTGTGTTCCAGTTACTGGGTTAATAGCTAGAGGTTAAAAAAATGACCTGGACACGTTCTCTTCCCTCCTTAACTTTCCCTCAACTTTCACCAGCCGAGCAAAGAGAGGCCTAAATCCCTATGTTATCTAGAGGATTAGGAATATTTAAGATGAAACCTTCTTTTGGGGCACATTAACCTAATAATGCCTAATAATGCCACTTTTTAGTTTGAAACTATTCTTCTCTTTTCTTAAATTTATATCTTTGTTTAATTAGAAACTCTTTTTTAACCTCATTTCATTATCTATATAACTGTATGTCAAATACAACCACATTTGAACTAGATTTATTCTGGAAGCTTTTGAAAATAAGGAGAGTTGTGATAATAGTGAGCAAGGTCAAATTTTATTTCTCCAGATCTGTAGGAAGAAATTGTTAGTATGAGAAGCACAATGGAAGGTGTGGAAATTTTGCTTTTCTTCATTGTAATATTGATTTTTTTTTCTCATGTCTTTGGAAATGATTATGATGCTTTCACTAATGGACTTTTTGGCATAGATTATTTGCAGGATAGTAAGGCAGTAATAATATCTCATATCGTAGTGTTTTATGGTTTTCAAAGCCTTTTCTTATTCATTGTTTATTTTATGTTAATAATGACCTTGTTGCATTGGCAGGGAGGTAACTTTAATTCCACGCCCCCCCTTTTAATGTAAGGATATTTGAGACCTATCAGCCAGAGATCACACAGCTAATAAATGAGGGGTGACAATAGAACCCAGGTTTTGTCTTTAGGCCTAGCATCTCTTTCTAATAATCCACACTGCATACATACATAGAGATGTATGTATGGGTATTGTAGTGATTTTATTTCTCAGCAGAGCTGTCATTCCCTTAGTGTTCAGCTTTTCGAGGTTGGAAAATTAATTTTATCAGTCTACTAATAGTGACCAGTGTGTGGTTCACACTAACCAAACTCACAAGGGACACAACCAAAATGCCAGTACACTACAATGAGAAATATGACTGTCAGGAGAATACAAATCCCCGCATCTGTTGGTCAGTTCTGTTGCTTTGTTATTAAAAGAAAAGTTGGCCCCTGGGGCTAATAATACATTATATGTTTATAAAAAATAATTTCAGAAAAAAAGTACAAAAAAAGTTGGAAATACGAGTTATGGTTCTGCAGTTTGCTTGTGAACATAGATAATCTGACATAACTGCTTTAGTAAAGACTATATATCACAGGAGCCAGGCCTCTTGAGTCTCATGGCCCTTGGCACAATCTTAGCCCCCAAACCCCTGTGCTGGGAGACTTTTCCTGGATTCTACTGAATATAAAATTGTCAGACATTAGATTGTTACTCTTATCAGACATGAGATTATTTGATTATTATTCCCTCCCCAGATTATGAGATTATATTATTATGGGCTGTGTTCAACTTCCTTTTGATTTGATTATGTAAGCACATTTGATTGGCTGTTTAGTACCTAACTCAGCACCTCCAGTGTAGGGGTCATTAATCAAATATGTGCAAAATAATAACTCACAAATGTGTCTTTCTATAACTTGTATTGGATGATAGCATATAGAGTAGTGATGAAAATGACTTTTTTTTCTCCCCAAGTAACTACCAATAAGCAACACAGCCAGAATAGAATAAAGAGGAACAGATATACCCCCAGATTCTTAAGGATTTTTTTTCTTATTTTGTGATAGTTAAAAAGTATAAATATCACAATTGTACTACAAAGCATCCACTAGCAAAACAGAAAATGGTTCACTTTATAGGCAATGATTAGAAAACATAGCTGTTCTTTAAAGCCACATTTTAGCTTTACTGCTGAGAAAATGGTTTCCGCTATTGACCATTTTGGGATTTGGGCTAAATAATTATAATGGTGATATTGATTTTAGGAGAGATTTTCTTCTTTTCTTAAAAATTTTTTTAAAATTTTATTTTATTTTTTCAGTGTTCCAAGATTCATTGTTTATGCACCACACCCAGTGCTCCATGCAATATGTGCCCTCCTTAATATCTACCACTAGGCCCTTGCAACTCCCCACCCCCCTCCATCTATATAAAATTTTTAAAAAATACTAAGTTAAATATATTCCTTCAAAATAAATTGACCAATTTAATCCCATTTTCAGTTTTTGAGAATTTTATGCCTTGGACCCTCTCACTTTTAGCCTATCTCTCCCCCATCTTTCCCTCTCCCATTTTAACTTTTGAATGCATTGAAAAAAATAATAAACTTAAAAAATATTTTCAAGCTTAGAAAACTTGCATCTCATGATTATTGGTTTACTTCCATAATTTCCCATATTCCATCAATATACTGGGAAACTTTTTCTTCTAAAATAAGAGTAGGAAAATAGTACTTCAAAACATTAGTATTTCAATTTGTATTTTAAAGGTTTTAGGACCGTAGCTTGCTTTGGAGCCTAGCATAGGGACCAGAGCATAAGTCTTCAATAAATATTATATTATGGATGGCTGGATATAAAGTAGATAACATATAAGCAAGGTATTTTACTTTTCTTCCTTAAAATACAGTAAATAATTGGGGCACTTGGGTGGCTCAGTTGGTATAGGGTCTGCCTTTGGCTCAGGTAATGATCCCAGGGTCCTGGGCTCAAGCCCGCATTGGTGTCTCTGCTTAGGGGGTAGCCTGTTTCTTCCTCTTCTTCTGATCCTCCCCACTGCTCAAGTTCTCTCTCTCTCCCAAATAAATAAAAAAACCTTTAAAAAATATGGTAAATAAGCCATATAAGCTATTGTTACTAACAGTGTGTATTGTTACTAACATCGTATACATTGTCATTTACTGATTCCCCTTTTTTAGGGTGAATATTCATGTATATGGTCCTATTCTTAGGACCAAATCATAATTAACAAATTTCTTTTCATTTTTTTTAAAGCAAAACTATTTTGGATCATTTTTGTACCTTCTTTTAGTTTTAAATGCAACTAAACCTTTATTATATATTAAAGCAAATAAATTATAATTGAATACTATAAAACGTCAGAAGAGAATGTTAATGACAGGACACATCTCCAGGAATGAAAACTGACATCTCCAGGAAATGAATTATATAAAGCCTCTTAAATGACTTGAACGAATGAGTCCTACAAGTTTAACGTCAGCCCTCATTAGAGCTTATCATTTATCTACTCTTTCATTTATTCTTCTATTTGTCTTTCCCTAAATATTTGCAGAGGGCCTACTGCATCAGTCAGCGTGTTTTCATTTGTAATCTTGTAAGACTTGTGAAAACTTGGAAGATTAAATATTATTTCTCATTGATGGAATATAATTTGACAGTTAAGGCTTTTTTGTGTTGGGGGAAGTGGTTCAGAAGACTTTAGAAAAAGTTTTAAAAGCATTTTAAGATGTGGAATTTTTATCCACTTAAGAAACATTATTGAACAGCTACGTTTTGGCAGGCGCTGTTGTAGATGCTGGAGAGTCAGCAATAAATCAGATGTAATATCTACTCTCCAAGCTCTCAGTTATCGAAGGTGTGGATAGCAAAGGATACCATACAACAGATTTGACACAGTGAAAGTGTACGCACTTCTCTGTGGATGTGCCCAGGAGGGGTACTTCTGCTTCCCACAGAAGCAGCCTGAATATTCTGTGTTCTGTTATGACACTGATTTTAAAAATTAACTGAAGTATACTAGGGAAACAAGGGAGGGGAGGGGGGAGAAGATTTAAAATCCACTGTCAGATGAGTTTTTATAATGCTAAAGCACACAAAGTGTGCCTTCTTTTTTTTTTTTTT